>JADRCD010233800.1:12701-29957 GCA_019843815.1 Montemys delectorum | reverse complement strand
CCCTAGCAGGCAGGGGGTAGAGGTGGTTGCTGATCCAGCTCTGTCACTCGGAAGCTGAGAGGCTCCTGTCCCTGCAGTCCTGGGACTCCCCTGCACTTCCTGAGGCCTATGCCTCCTGGCTCTCATATATACTTCTTATTTAATCTTTCCCTAACCCTTTTTTAAAAAAAATTAGTCTTTTAGTTTTCAAAACAGAAACACAATTAACTAATGGAATTTTTCTTTAAAAACTAAATTTTACATATGAGCAAAATTTTAATAGAATTTATTAGAAATAAAACATAACAGTTATTAATATTGCAAAGTTAATAACATCCTAAAATTTAAAAATAAATATAAGACTAAATACAGTAATTTTATTTTTATTCTTATATCTGGGAGTATAAACTAAAGGTATTGAAAGAGTTATTTTTATTATATGTTATATTAAGAATATATTTACTTATCTAATTTAACTATTGGTAACTCTCCTGGATTTTAAGTAATATCTCTTTAAAATTCATTATTTATGGGATTAAAACCAGTTCCTTATTTTGAAAAATATCTATTAACATATCAAACTTAAATATCAGAAATAGCAAAGCTATTATCTACCCAACACAACTACAAAACAAAACAAACCATTTTCGTTTTATTATCTTTATTATCTTTAGTTATTTTAAGATTAACTAGGTGAATTTTACAGTTCTCCGAATAATTCTTTACTGTATCCCCCCCCCCATCTTGGTATTTATTTGGTGTTAAGTGACTATATAAGCTAGAGAGAGAGAAAACAAAAGACAATGAAGTTTTATGGATTAATTACTTTTTGGTTAAACCATAGATAAGGTTTTAGAATGAATCTTGTGGTCTTAATTGAATCATGGGTTGCAAAGCTCTAAACTTGACCTCACAGAGTGTGTGTGGGATTGATTGATTAATCACAATAATGTCTTACATATGTTTACTTTCAATAAAATCTGATTATAAAGCTGGTCTCAAAACACATGATAATTTATTGGCTGCCCATATTATCATTATTGCAATTCTACAAGAAGCTTTTTATGTATAAAAAAAATCACAACACTGTCATTGGATTCACATGGCAAAGTCCTTCAAAGCAGGTCCTAGTCAAAGATTTTTTTTTCTTTTTTTTTTTATTAGATATTTTCTTTATTTACATGTAAATTTTTCCTTTCCCAGGTTCCCCTCCAAAAAACAAATAAACAAACAAAAACAACAAGAACAAACCCCTTTTGCCTCCCCCTCCCCATGCCTGCAAGAAGTCAGTCTCAAGAGAACCAAATAACCCTATTAAAAAATGGGGCATAGAGCTAAACAAAGAATTCTCTACTGATGAACTCCAAATGGCTGAGAAACACCTAAAGAAATGTTCAACATCCTTAGTCATCAGGGAAATGCAAATCAAAACAACTCTGAGATACCACCTCACACCAGTCAGATTGGCTAGGATAAAAGACTCAGGTGACAGCAGATGCTGGAGAGGTTGTGGAGAAAGAGGAACACTACTTCACTGCTGGTGGGATTGCAAACTGGTACAACCACTCTGGAAATCAGTGTGGCAGTTTCTCCGGAAATTGGACATAGTTCTACCAGAGGACCAAGCCATACCACTCCTGGGCATATACCCAGAAGATGCTCCATCATGTAATAAGGATACATGCTCCACCATGTTCATAGCAGCATTATTTATAATAGCCAGAAACTAGTGAAAGATTTTATTTTTATCATTTTCTGATTCATGACTAAGGTCTTGGTTTTCTTTTGTTTGTTCTGTAAACCTCATACATCATATGCAATTTTCACTTTTGATTTCTGTAAGGTTGTGAATCAGAAATATCTGACAGAGTTTTAATCTATGTTTTTGTTGCTTTTGACAACCACTTTTTAGCAGTTCATTTTGTAATGTACTTCTTTTACCGATTTTAGCATATGTATTTGCTTTCTTACTTATTCATATAAATGTATTGAGGAAATTGCTGGTAACTTAGTTGGAGAAACAAGCTATTGATTGAGCACACATTTTCACTTTGTGGGATAGAAGTTAGGTGTCCTAGTCAACACAAACTTTTAGCTTTCTTGAAAGAACTACATTAGAGAAAACTATCTAGGTGTGTATTTATATTTCCACAGGAACTTAAAATTTAAATATGCTTACTTATTTGAAAAATAATTTTCTTTTTTCCTGTTTTAAACACCATCAGCTTCTTAAAAAGTAAACATACATGAATACTTTGTTGCAAATAAAAGCTTATCTTCATGTATGACAGTTTCCCTTCATTTTCCAAAATTATACACATAGTTTTATCTCTGGATAATGTAAGATTGAAGGACAGGTGAAGCAGACCCTAAGATGATATCTACTATTTCTATTACAAATAAAATTCTGAATTTTCTGCTTCCAATGTTAGATGCCATTTTGTGTGTATTAGAGCCAAAAGATTTTATATATGTGTATATATATGTATATATATATGTATATATATAAAAATACATACATATATGTGTATATATAATATATATTACATATATATAATATATTAACATTTCTATTACTGCTTCTAAAAAGAACAAGAAAAAAGCTAACAGCCCTTTAGCATGGTAGTATCCCAAAACCTCATAACTCCATATGAGGTACTACTACTATCTCATTTTATGACCAATAAGGCTGAGGCCAGGATCAGGTAAATAATTTGTCTAAAGTGGCACACATATGGTCTTTAACTTTCTAGGTTGTAGACACAAATTGAAAATCAAGCTGATAGGCTTCAACTCTGCCATCAAAATTATGCTCCACACCATGATTATTCATTTTTTCTCTTTGATATTTTTATTTTATATTTTTTATTCTTTATATGTTTTTTAACAGTCCAGTCTTTATTCCCCTTCTCATCTCGCTTCTGACTGTTCCACATCCCATACCTCCTCACTTCCCCACCTTGTCTTCAAGAGGATGTTCCACCCCCACACTCACCCCCACCCCACCAGACCTCTCCATTCCCTGGGCTCTCAAGGGTTAGGTGCACCTTCTCTCATTGAATCAAGACCTGGCAGTCCTCTGCTGTATGTGTGTTGGGGGCTTCATATTAGCTGGTGTTTGCTGGCTGGTTGATGGCTCAGCGTCTGAGAGATCTCAGGGGTCCAGGTTAGTTGAGACTGCTGGTCTTCCTATAGGGTCACCCTCCTTTTCAGCTTCTTCCAGCTTTTCTCCAATTCAACTATAGAGAAAAGCCTACATAAGTTCCTGAATTTTAACCTACTGTGCTCCACTTCCAAATCATATCATTCAAAAAGAAATAAAATTTTAGTCACCTAATAACTAAATCTAAATGAACTGACTTACTTAATCAGCTATAAATATCAGTGTGTTCAGACTTTCCCAAACTATATTGACCATTTGAATGAATTGGGTAAAGTTTCACGCAAATACAATCTTGCTATGCATCAGGAGCTAGAGAGCAAGCATTCTTGCCAAGACTCAGTTCAGTTAATCAAAGTCATCTACTGAAAGCTCTCTAAGAATTTGGAATGGTAGAAAAGATATAGAAATTATTTAGTCACAGATGCTAAAACAGTTACTAACTACTAGGAAACTTGTATTCTTCACTGCCAAGTATTTGAAATTAATATCTGAATGGCGATATGATTTTGGCATCTCAGAAGTATGTGGCACAGACCATCGTTTTATGTTTTTTCTCTGTAGCTGAAATGAGTGCATAGATTACAGTATATACTTACTATCTTTTTTAACAAATTTATCATTATTTTAAGAAAAGTATTGTTTATATAGCCTGAATGAAAAATATCCACACCAACTGCTTTTTGTTTCAGGTAGCTAAAACACTAGGAGTTAGTAAGTTCATCAATTTTGCTAACATATATTGTACTTGTGTTTCAAACTGACCTAAAGAACTTCTGTGCCTACGCACATATTCCTCTATCACTTTCAAAGATTTATATACTCTTCAAAATACTTGTTTTATGTTGAATAACTTTTTGCTTTAATGTTGATTTGCTTATACTTTCAGACTCCATACTGCATTCTAATTTACAAGAAATTTTGAAAAGGACTCACAAGAACTGTATGTTCTTTATTCATAAATATTGATTCGCCCATTTTCAAAGGTTTTGCAGAGATTAGGATGATGCCAGATTGAAAACATGCAACCTATCTTTGGTTAACCAATCTCTTATCCATTATATATATATATATGTATCTATCTATCTATCTATCTATCTATCTATCTATATAAATACACATATATATAATTTTGCTTCTTTCTGAACATTTCAATTTATGTTAATAAATGATGGTATTTAGAAATGCAAAATATCTCATTATATTTCATACATACATATGTATACACAGACATTCATGTATTCATGTATATACACAGACACATGGACACACAGACACACAGACACACAAAAACACACATACACACACACAAACACAAACACATGCACACACCCTGGTAAATGTGGAATAGGCAAAAGCTTAAGAAGTTACAACTTGCAAGTAACTATTGGCTAAACCAAAAATATATATTGTTTGAAAATTAAAGCACGTGTTGCCAGAACAGTTTAGTTGGAGGAAGCCAAACTGAATTGTTCCCTAGGTGTATACTCTAAAATTATTTCTGTACTCAGTTTAACTATGACCCTGGGTTAAATCATGCTCCTCAATAAAAGTGTGTAGCTTTCCTGCTCTGTGTGAGATCAATGAAAGTGAATGCCCATCTTTTTGTCTTGTGCTGACTGTATTCAAACTGCTAATCATATTCTAAACCTGAGAAAGAAAATTGTGGTAGAGCAGCAGCATTTCTGGAGTGTTCCATATTGCTTCAAATAGAGCTAGAGAGGCAGAAGATGGCATAGAGGCCATGCAATAGGGGATTATTTTTTTGTCATCTTCTCACCTCATCCTGAAATGATAAAGCTGACTTCAGACTTAATCTCCTAGTCAATATTCCAGTTCTGGGGTAGGACATGCTTTGTTACTTGTTCAAGTCATTCATTCAGCAGTTGGGCTTGTTCTGTAATTCAGGAAGTTTTATGTGACTCAGGTGTGGGGTTTTCCGATTGCCTTGTTAATGCTCTTGTTCCACAGCAATCAATTAAGTTAGATTGATATCTGTTATGTGGCATAGTCAGTTTCTTTTGGCTGAATTTAATTTACAGGTTTTATTCCTTTACTTCCATGGTAATCAATTTAGCTTGATTTCTATTTACTCCCTGACCCCTTGATGTTACAGGACTGCTTAAGTGTGCTAATTGCCTTCATGTCTGTGAGCAAATTTTATTTTACCTTCACATTTTATGTTTCTATTATGAAATGTATTTATGTAAATAATCACTTGTGTCATTCTGTTTTATTCATTGATGCCAATGGATGTAGATAAATAATTTTGTTCGAATATGATTATGTTGACTTGGAATTTAATGGTAATTAATGTAACAATTATTATGAAATACATTATAGCCATTACTAAATATTCTTGTGAGAGTAAATGCATAGGCAGAGAGAGTGTGTGTCAGTAGACACAGATAGACTGTGGAGATAGCCGCAGGCTCTCTTAGAACAAGGCAGGCTTAACCTACAAGTCAGATTTATTTCGTACAATTGACACATTTTAAAAATAAACTAGGTCACTGAAAATGTCCTCTGTCTCTGAAAGTAACTTCAAACAGCACAGATAAACTGAATAATCTCTTCAGTATCGCACAGTCTGAAGTAAAGATCCCTCAATTTAAATTGCTTCATGGTAAAACAAAAAAAAAATCTTTAGTATGCTATATAGTTCAAAATAGTTTTCTAAGAAATGTAATTTGGTATCTGTTTATTAGGTTTTAAAAATGCCTTCATTAACCTGCATGGGCACTAGCACTTTAATGGTTATTTTAAACACACACATACACTCTCTGATGTCTTAAAAACATAGAAACTGATTATCCAAAAGGACCCATTCAGTGGGCGGTATACAGTACATATTTGTTCTGATAGTTGACTGACTATTGAGAAGCCTCAACCTGGCAGTCTTTGTGATTTCTTTCTCTATATTTAGATGAGAATATATGTTATCCGCTTTCTACCTTAAGTAGTGTGCCCACAGTTAGTCTTTATTCACCAAATTTACAGAGAGTAAACTCAACAGAAGTGTGATCAGGGAAATCACAATGGAAGGTACTCCATGTAACACAAGCAATGTGTCTACATCTGCGTATCCTATCAGCAGCAGCTGAAACTCACAAGATTTCCTTAGCAAGCCTTTCTGCATACCTGAGCATGCAGCTGCCAAGAGTTACATGTTTCTAACATCGAGGAATAAATTCTTGCTCTGATGTATTACTGAAGGGAAAAAAGTGGAAGAGAAGCCATAGGTCACTCAGCATGTGTTGTATGAAACATGAATATAGTGAGATAGTCATGGGAATATTAGGGAATTTTTTATGGTTCTAATCCATTTTTCAAATATTGTGGCTAATTTGGTATAAATGCAAAAGCAAATAGAACTATTTTGGGGTAGCAGTTAGTCAGGGGCTAAGTTAAAATAAAACAATTTTTCAAATCTAAAGGGCACAGGCAGAGAAGCTCAGAATCATGGCTATTGCAGGTTTACTCTGACAGGCAGTCTCACTTTCCTTTCACTGATAAGTCTTAGAGTATTTCACGATCTTACCTCTTTACCCCCTTTAAGTTCTTCTTGCATTTGACCTTTCGACTTTTTCTAAGAGTTATCCCAGATTGTCATCTTCATGTAAGATCATGTGCCTGTAATGTACCAGCATCAGAACTCATACATTAATACACATTTTGAGGTTATCCACTTAAAAAATATAAAGTGACACCATTAGCTCACACCGATTTTCCTTCTACTGCACTTAGCAATTAATACTTACAAGATAAAATGAAAGATCTTAAGTGTCTCACTTTATGAGGTGTTGTAATTATGCATGCCAGTGTAACTACACTTAGACCAAGAGAAAATTTCCATTACCATACAATGTTCTTTTTCCCTCTCCTTGAGCCAATTTACTTCTTTTCTCAATTCTATTTTAGATTCTTTTTCTGTGTATTTGCACGTATGCAGATTTACTCTATATTTCCTTGTATATGTGCCTAATTTAATTTTCAAATGTTTGTTTGTTTATTTATTTATTTATTTATTTATTTATTTATTTTAAACTCCACATTTTATTTCCCTCCTGGCCCACCCTCTGACTGTTCCACATTTCATACCTCCTCCCCATGCCCTGTCTCCACAAGGATGTCCCCACCCACCACCTACCACCACAACAGACCTCTAAACTCCCTGGGGCCTCCAGTCTCTTGAAGGTTAGGTGCATCTTCTCTGGCTGAACCCAGACCCAACAGTCCTCTCTTGTATATGTGTTGGAGGTCTCATATCAGGTGGTATATGATACCTGATTGGTGGTCCAGTATTTGAGAGATCTCAGGAGTTCAGATTAATTGAGACAGCTGGTCCTCCTACAGGGTCGCCCTCCTCTTCAGATTCTTCCAGCTTTTCCTTAATTCAACTACAGGGTTCAGCAGATTCTGTCCCTTGGTTAGGTTGCAAATATCTGCATCTGACTCTTTCAGTTGCTTTTGGGACTTTCAGGGGATAGTCATGATGATAGGTCCCTTTTTGAGAGCACTCCATAGACTCAGTAATAGTGTCAGACCTTGGGGCCTCCCCTTGAGCTGAATCCCACTTTGGGCCTGTTGCTGGACCTTCTTTTCCTCAGGCTCCCCTCCATTTCCATCCCTGTAGCTCTTTCAGACAGGAACAATCATGGGTCATAGTTTTGAGTGTGGGATGACAACTCATCCCTCACTTTATGCCCTGACTTTCTACTGGAGGTGGGCGCTACAAGTTTCCTCTCCACAGTGTAGGGCATCTTGTCTAAGGTCCCTCCCTTTGATTCCTGAAAGTCTTTCACTTCCAAGGTCTCTGGTACATTCTAGAGGGTCCCCCAACCTCCTGATGTTTCCTGTTCCCATTCTTTCTGCTGGCCCTCAGGACTTCAGTCCTTTCCCCCCATCCAATACCACAACATGTTTCCCTCTCCTTGTCCACCGCTTTTCCTCCCAGGTCCTTCCCTCCCTCCCTTGTAATTGCTTTCTTCTCCCATCCAAGTGGGACTGAGGCATCCTCACTTAGGTCCTTTAGTTTGTTGACCTATTTGAGTTCTGTGGACTCTGTCTTGGGTATTCCCTGAAATGCTACCTTACACCAATCAGAATGGCTAAGATCAAAACCTCAGGCAACAGCATATGTTGGCAAGGATATGGAGAAAGAAGAACATTCTTCAACTGCTGGTGGGATAGCAAACTGGTACAACCACTCTGGAAATCAATCTGGAGGCTCCTCAGAAAATTGGAAATAGTTCTACCTGAAGACCCAGCAGTACCACTCTTGGGAATATACCCAAAAGATACTTCACCATATCATAGGGGCACATGTTCCACTATGTTCATAGCAGCCTTGCTTGTGATAACCAGAAGCTGAAAACAATGCAGATGTCCCATGACAGAAGAATGGATACAGAAAGTGTAGGTCATTTACACAATGGAATACTTTTACTACTCAGCTATTAAGAATGAGGACATCCTGAGTTTTGACGGCAAATGGATGGAACTAGAAAATATCATCCTGAGTGAGGTAATTCAGACCCAAAAGGAGATGCACTAATAAGTGGATATTAGCTTAATTTCATTTAAACTATGTGGTAGATTTGAAGTCACTCATGTTAGATAGTTATATCTTAAGCATGCTGAAGCATATGAATGGCATTAAGATATAAAAACTTAGCCATTTTCCTGTCACGCACACTATTTTCAAAGAAGAAATTCTCAACCTATGTTGAGATTACAAGGAAATGCAAGCACAGATTTCTTAATGCGCTGGTGCAATTTTGCTCCTGCATTCATAACACTTGACAATTTGATGATCTGCATCTTTACAAACATTTATTTTTGCTAGTCATTTTTACCTATGTTTTATTTTTCTTGTGGTTACAACTCATATTTACCAAAAATGTATATTTTGAATGTTTTCAGAAGTGCTTTTTAGTCTTTGCATTTTTCCCTTTGGTGGATTATCTATTTAGACTGTTAGTATATTTTAAGTGAGTTGTTTGTCTTTTTATTTTTGGCTTTCAAATCCTTTACATATTGTGGATATAATGTTTATGATGTATAAAAATAAGCTGTCAAATAAACAAAACATTTTCTTTGTATCTATTGCATGACTACTTACTCTTCTGAGTAAAATTGTGAGACAAATTTAATTTTCATAAGGTATAATTTATCAGCATGACTTCTGTATGGATGACATTTCATGGCTCCTGTTTAGCTAATCCTACTGCTACTAAAGGCACAAATATATTGTATGCATTTTGTCTGGAAGATTTATGGATTTGAAATTCACACTTTTATATGTTCAACTAATATCAAGTTTTGTGTATGGAAGGAGTAAAAATCTAAGTACATTTTTGTCCAAAGGTTTTCTCAAGAATTTCTCCATTTTAAAACTTCACTGGGCTATGAAAAACATGTTTGTTAAAATCAGCTCTTCACTTAACCTTTGTAAAAGGCCATTGTCTTGATATATTTGTAAGTGTATGAGAAATGCAACATATTTTTGTTGTTGTTGATTAACTTAGGCAGATTTTACTTATTTGAAAAAAAGAAAATGTATTTGAATTTCTTCCAAATGTATTTGTGCACTAATTTGTTTTTAGAAGTATGAGGCTTAAAATGGCTATTTTTACTGATGCTGATACTAGTTAAATAAGTGAGAAGTTTCAGTGGAACTTGTGTGGAGCAACTGGAGGTAATGACAGTGACTAGCCAGAGTCATTCTTCTAAAAGTAGTCTTTGGATTGGAGCACTGATGATATAGTGAGCTCTGTGTTCAATGGAGATGGCACTATCCTTTTATATATACTAAGGTAGATTGTCCACAGTTGTATATATGTAATTTTTAAAAATTTATATTTGCCATGCTACTCCTTATAGTGTAGACTGAAATGCAGCAAATTAATTAAATTTAAAAAATGAGGGCATTGTCTGTATCAGACACTATGTGGTATCAAATAAAAAGAGCCAGTGCCAGGTATGAATTACCTCTTTTTCAATTGTTGGTTATTGAATTTCCATAAAACTTCCATAAACATTACAAGCTGCTGCTATGGCTCTTCACTACACTATAGAACTTGTTATAAGATTCTATTGCTGAAGAGATCACACATACTTAGTAAATGTAACATTGGGAAATCAATCTGGTACTGACCTTGAAGTCTCCTTCCGATTGACTATCTTTCAGAGTGTGAAAAAATAGCTATTTATATTTCTTGGGAAAATTATTCAACAATATTAAGCAACTTTAAATGCTGCACTGTTCATAACTACTGGTATAGCATGTATGCCAATTCTGTCATGAATGTTAATGGAGTGTCACTTTCTGATTATTGTAAAGCATGCTCTACAAGTCCGAACTCATGCTCAGTACTGTTTAACCAGACCTAACTCATAATCACATGGGAGATCCAGGTATAATTATCGTGCTAAAATGATACAGTGTTAAACTACCCTGTAAATTATTATAATTATCTGTGTACATTAGTAGTAATCTCTCTGCTCTCATCAGAGAGGATTTTTTTTTGGTTTGGTTTTGCAACAGTTGGTGATTAATGCAGAGACCCACAGCTGGTCAATGTTCTAATAGTGCTTAGCTCTAAGTAATATATATATCAATGCTGCTCCTCTTTGCACAAAACTCAGGATTCATTTTAGAAGAATGGGACAGAAAAATTCTCAGGGCTAGAAGAAGTGTTTTCTGCTGAGAAATATTATTTGATAGACATGTCAACATCACTGTATACATGAAATCAAGAGAGGTTATGATTGTATGTATTAGACCCACACAAGAACAAAGTAGATCAGATACCTGTGTGGATGGTGTGAGGAGTGCATGAAATCTCACTTCTAAGGCTGTTGACAGTTGGTGACTACTGAGGAGAGAAAGTCAGTTTTATGCAGGGATAGGGGACTGAAGTCTAGTAATACTAATGTACAAGGTCCTATACATATTTATGTACTGGTAGCATTCACTCAGCTTATCAGGTTAAAACAAAAAACAAAACAAAACAAAACAAACCCCCAAAAACAAAATGAAAAGAAAACATATTACATAGGGAGTGCAAAGCTGTGGTGGAAAAGAATTTAAAAAATGGAAAAGGAATAGATTTAATTGGAACACAATACGTGCATCTTGAAATTCTCAATATAAGAGGAAAAATAAAAAGGTACTTCATATTTGCACATAAAAATATTATTTAAACTTACTACTTCCATCCCTGGCTGAATATGACATTCTACACAACTGTATCTATAATTTAAGAACATTTTTTTTTTGGCATTTTAAAATGTTCTTTGAACTCTTAAACAATAAATTGTCCTCTGTCCAAATGACACAAATGGATTTGCTGATGAAGCCATTTAAATAACTGTCAAAATGATAATTATTTCTAGCAAAAATAGCAAAAGATAACCTGCTTTTCACTCAGCCCAGATTCACTTTTGTGGATGCCTGAGGATTGCTAAGAGGCAGAGGCATTATAGTGTAGCAGAGTGTCAGGCTGTAAATATAGCCAACTGAGCATAGATGCCATAAAGCTCTCGAAGGCTTTTCTAAAAAGGGAAACAGAACCAAAGCATAGATTGTAGTTGAAATCCGGCTTCTGGGGTGGGGAGAGCAGCCCTGATTCCCATAACTGTGCCTGAGGGACTGCTGGATAGGAGGGCTGTGGGTAGATGCTCTGTTCATTTATCTCCTTAGACCTTTTCTCTAAATCAGGAGGCTGAGGAATAACGAAAGACAAATTAAACAGACATTTACAATCTGAACTTCGTCCCCCAAATGGAAACCTTTTGTTCTTGGCTTTGGTCTTTTGAGGAGAAGGATTTTGTTGTAGTTGTTGAAACACATGATGATTAACACAGAGAGAACCACAATGTTCAGAGAGTGAGACTGTGGAGTGCTCAGCTCTACATGAGACATCTATATCATCGAAAAAGACTCAGGGAAAGGATGAACAGGAACTCTCAGTTACAGGAATGGTTCGTTATTTTTTTCTCTATTGCCTTGTTTCCCCTGGCAACATTCTTGTGACAAAATGAAGAATGTTTGACCCTGAGAGTTTTTTTTTCCTGAGCATAAATGATCATCACTGGAGCAGAGAAACAATCTTATATAGTCAGTGACTTATTGTTCTCTCAGATGTTGGAGTAAGCTCTTCTCCTGCTAAGGTACCAACATTGTAACCAATAGAATCACACATACAAATAGCGGAAGATGTAAAATATTATTACAACTCACTAATACATTATAAGTCTTAATGATTATATTCCACTAAGTTATTATGAAAACTTCTGAAAAATCATTAGTACATGAAGAAAAACGGAGCCACACATTTAAAAATTAAATGTATTAGTTTGTATTTCCAGAAATGTGCATTAGAATTTAGCTAAAAACTTCAATTTGTCTTCATTCATCAGTGTTTCACTTCTTACTATACATATAAAATTAAGGAAAAATATTATAAACCAAAAGATTTAATAGAATACAATAGGATTGCATTATAACAAAATAAATTGATAATGTCAATTTAAAACAATTATACATTGAAAGTTTATTTCTGAGTTCATATAAAGCTTCATATTTCATCCAATTTTTATTATATCACCTGAATGAGGTAAGGTCACTAATTCATCTAGAATTTTCCTAGATATACTATTACATACTAATAGTACTGAATAGATACTTTTAAGTATCTCAGTACTATTTTATACCAATTACATATAAAGAAAAAAACAATTTGGTTGTCTTATAACCTCTAAGTTATTTATTTTTCCAAACATTTTCTCTTGTTATTAGCAAATTGTGCTTTGTTGAAATATTTAGTATAAAATTCTTCAGCTAACACAACTTGTTGAAATAAAATGAGTTTTGAAAATCTAATATTTTAATGAACATATTGAACATAGTGGCATCACTGCTAATGATAAGCACAGTACATGTTAATTTCTCTAAAATCTAAAGAGTTATTTGTGGAAACTAATGAGGAATGTTATTTTTTTAACAGTAAAGGTGAAAAATTATATATTTTTGTCATAGATCTTGTACAATTGTGGACATTTGTGACATTGTAATTGTATATAATTCTCACAAAAGAAAACAAGAAAAGTTCAATATATTTCTCTTTGAAAGTGTATCTTCAGAGTCCAGGGATGAAAGTACTGTTTTCAGAATCCAAGTCACCTGTTATGTTCCCCTTATGCCCATTTAACTCTTTCTATGACAAGTGGAGACTGTAAGATGCTTTTGGAGAGTCTTTGAAATATCAGAGTGAATTTACTGGCTAATGTTATAGTGGAAACTGTATGGAGAAAAGGAATCCTCTAGTGAGTGAATCCTGGGGGAAATATGTGCGAATGACATGGCCATAGCAGTTTGAAGGCTCCAAAAGCCTTAGATGCATAGGAAATGGAAAACATTCCTCTGTTCTAGGCTCAGAAATACAAAACCTTTTCTCCTGGTCTGAGTTTGAATATTGAGAGTGTGAACAGAGCAGACAATGCTCACCACAACTTTTTCCCTCTGGATCTCTTAAGCAGAAGGCTGCTCCTCTACAAAGATATCTCCTGCTGAGAAAACCTAAACCTGTCTCCTTGATCCAACTGTTTATATACCAAAACCCTACCTCTTTGTTTACATGTATACAGTGGTCTCACTTCCTTGTTCAGCTGTATATAATAATCCGATCTCGTTCTAGTAAATATGCTGTTTCCCCATTTCTGCCTTTTCTCCATTAGAGAGCCCAGTCCACCTAGGGCCAGCTTCTTTGTTTGCTGTCTGTCTTTTTTCCCTTTACCTCAGCAATGCCAATCAGGTCTACCCCAGAATTGTATTACATTAAGGCAATAAAGAGTGGTGGGGGGTGTACCTCATTGCTACTTGATTTGATATTGCTCCAAAATGCTGATGCTATCATTTCTACACAATTTTTAGTATTCTTAATCAGAAAAAAGTATGTGTGCAAGTAAAACTAACTCCCCAGGACACTTAACTATAATAGCTATTCAGATTATGGAAATAGTTTAAGAAATGAGTAGACAACTAGAAAAAGTAGTCAATATTTGAAAGAAAAAACCATTTAAAGAGAATTTGTACAGATTGTCCAGGAATAATAAAATAAATGTGTGGGGATTATTATTAGTAAAAATATACTGGTAATTCAACTTGAGCACTAGAAAAGAAACTATCTCACGGAGGATAATAAGATTTCTTTTCATTGCTAGGATTTTGAATCTCAACTAATTTAGATATCAGGAAGAATATAGAGAAAGAACAAGATGAATATTTAGGACATCTTAGATCCAGTTTTCATAATGCAAATACTTTTAAAGTGTTACATGAACCAATTGGCATGTGCTTTAAAGATCTATAGCACGTTAGAATAGTGATACCATTTGAATTTACATAAACTACCCTCATTGGTGATTTTTCTGTTGCTGTGATAAAACACCATAACGAAGGCAACTTAAAAAAAAAAGAGTTCATTGAGCAGGATGCTGAAATCATACATTTCTGGCAAGTAAAAAGCAAAGTGCAAACTGGAAATTGCTCCAGTTTTTAAACTCTCAAAGCTAACTTCCAATTACAAGTCCGCGTCTCCTAAACCTCCCTGATCAGCACCAAGAGATCAAGTCTTCAAATACATGAGCTTATGTGACATTCTCATTCACACACCACAGCATTTATAAAGCTTTGATTCAAAATAATTTATCAAGGAGGAGCTTAGGGATCTCATTGACATGTCACATTACTATGGAATCACTTTATGATTCAATTAGGAGGCAAGTGCTAAATGTATTTACACGAAATTTTTTATCTTATTGAATTTGTTCTTTGACAGTTTCACACATACTTATAGTTTGTTCTGATTGCTTTAAATCCTCTTTCTCATCTCCTTCCTAACCTTGTTACCCTGCCTTTGTTCAAATGTCTGTTCCATCTTTTTGAAAACTGTCCATCAGAGTTTGAAGGTAATGAATTATTTCTATATGCTTGAGCATAGCTAAGAAATAAATGTCTCACTTCACTGAAATCTTAACATTTTATATAATCACTTAAAATGTTCACATTATAAAATGTATACAATAAGATTTAGATATTAAGAATAAATATTTAAATAAATATTAAATTATTTAAACCTCTTAATAAGGAAATGAAGTATATATTGTTACATATATGTATACATCCAAAAGTTAAGGTGTTAATGAAGTTAATATAATTTTATATAGTAATTTTAGAAATTTGTAGAGATATTAATCATCATCATAGATTTTGCATTAGTAATATTCGTCTTGGCATTGGTTTTGAAGGATGGTGTTAGGAAAAAAAAGATTCTTTATGATGCTGCAAAATCAAATGAAATGAAATGCTGTTTTAATAGAATAGGAGTTGAAACACATTGGTGGAATATGCATATATACCTTACTACTTAAGGGCAAACTGAAGATTATAAAGACTATTTTCAATTGCCTTTGGCTAGGAAAGAATCAAATTATTGGAAAAGTATTTAATTTCTGAGGGAAGTAGACTGATTGACTTTCAAATTTCTAACTTTATTTGTGGATATGCTAAATTTTACATAAGACACATTTTTATCTAATATGCAATGTCATAATTCACACTCGTATATTCTTTCTTTGCAGTACCTTTGACAGCTGGAGCGTATGCCTATAAATTGGTATGCTTTGAGAGATCTACTTTTGTTCATTAAGAAACATAAGATTTAGTTACTCTCTAATGTGAGAGAGATTCATTTGTTAGGTTAAAATTAAAAACTCACTTACCACACAAGAAAAAAAAATGAAAGTCAAACTAAATTACTATCCTGAAAGAGAATTTGGGACTTGTAATCCAGGAGTATTGATAGCCTAAGACACAAGATGATCCATCTCTTCCAATCATGGATGTTTAAGAGGTTTGGTTCCTAATGAAGGAAACGTTCTCTGTTAAAATAAAATTTGTGATTGTGTTAAATGTAAACATAAAAGAAGAATGAACTTTGCTTTTATTTGTATTTGTTGTATTGGTTAACAGTTTCCTCTGCTTTTTATTTCTGAGATACTATGTGTGTGAACCAAGTTAAAGTGGTCTTAATATAGTCTGTTTCTTTGGACATTTGGATCTGTCCCTACGTTGAGTAATCATCAGTGATCCAGATACATTGAGATAATAGCATTGTTTAAATTGCAATAGTAATGGATTTCTCTGATGTAATAAATCACATTAATAGCTTGAGTTCTGAGACAGGTTGGATTTTAAATGTCAGTCATGACATCTTACTTCCTATTATACCATATTATTCTTATACAATATTATTATACTGTTTAGTAGAGAAGAAAAGTAGTTGAATTTGTACTCACACATATGTTAAATACAGAACCCACTGGAACTGGAGGTCTGTCCTTCAAATCAGTTTAGAAGAAAACACATTGAAGATCTCTGAACCTATATTTATCAGGGACCTTGACAGATGTAGAAAGTGAGCCTTCAGGTACACACAATTAAAAGGATGACATTAGTCTCATTACACAAATGCAACTGCTTAATTTTAAAACTTAATTTGGAAGAGTTTTTAAATTTAATAAATGTATATAGTTTTATCTTCAAAATAATCATGTTAGAATTCTGGTGAACTACCCGGGCAGTGATGTCACATACCTTTAATCTCAGCACTTGGGAGACAGAGGCAGGTGGATTTCTGAGTTTGAGGCCAGCCTGGTCTACAGAGTGAGTTCCAGGACAACCAGGGCTATACAGAGAAAACCTGTCTTGAAAAAGAACAAAACAAAACAAAACAAAACAAATTCTGGTAAACTATAATCTATCAAATTATAGTGTTAATGGAAATTTCTTGTTTTATAGTATGAATTTGGCATAGCTGAAATGTTACTGATATATAAATAGGCTCCTAATATGTTAATATATGATTGATATATTACTCTAAATATATTGATATTAACAGTCAATATGTGACTTGTTTCTTATTTTTTTCTCTTTTCATTTGTATAGTGTATAGTGTGCATTTATATGTGGGTACACTATGTGTGTGTGTTTGAGACAGAGACAGAGAGAGAGAGAGAGAGAGAGAGAGAGAGAGAGAGAGAGAGAGAGA
>JADRCD010233800.1:0-12691 GCA_019843815.1 Montemys delectorum | reverse complement strand
GAGAGAGAGAGAGAGAGAGAGAGAGAGAGAGAGAGAGAGAGAGAGAGCAAAGTCAATGGCAGATGTCTTGTATTACTTTCCTTGTTATTTAGGAAGGCTCTCTGGTTTAAATAAGAGACTGCTTGATGTACCAGCCAGATCACAGCTGGATGGTTTGCCTTTCTAGCTTTACTGCGTAGAACTTGTAGACCTGATCTCTGAACTTCATTCTTGTACAGTCAATACTTCATTCATTGGCCATGGCATTGCCAACATTGTGTGACTTTTGAAATAGATATATAGAACTTTTTGATCTGGTAGGGAAGGATAGTGATGCCTCTATTTGCATAAAATTGAACTAGATTGCAATTCTTTGTTAGAAGAGAAACAAATATTTATTATTTATTTTCATGTTCAATATTAAATTGATTTGTAATAACCACATTTATGTAATTATTTATTTATCTCTACACTGCTCTAAAATATTCTTATTCAAATTAATAAAGGAAAGTAATTGTATAAAACAGTCTGAAGAAGGCAGAAATGCATTACAATTAAAAGAAAAATATGAAAATCTGAAATGTAAAATAATTAAGAGATATTTATATAAATTAAAACAGATGACACTATAATTCAGTAATTATGTTTATTTACATATGTTCATAACTACCAACCACATCAAATAGGTATATAGTTTTCTGAAACATAAATGTCTACTGGAAATTTTTAATACAGAGCCAGGACATCCAAATTTTGCATGGTGACCTAAATCCACAGAATATTAATAGTCGCATGGTTATCAAGAGCCGTAGCCCCATACTAGAAACTCTGAAGTAGACGTTACTGTTCTATTTTATGTAATTTTGGATACTCAATAGTCACACTGAGAAATTAAGAAACCAATAGAGCCCCCAGCAATTTGTCTTACAAATCTGAGGATATAAGAAGTAACTTTATTTTAAAATTTTAAAAGAAACCACTTTAATCTGAGTAAAGAATGATTTAAAGAGTGAAAAACTATAGAAGCTTCAAAGAATACCACATTTATTCAAAACTGATTACCACCCAATAATTCTAGCACTCTGAAGAAAGAGGTAGATAACAGCCAATATGAGGACAGCCTGCTCTACATGCGGTGCAGGATTGCCAAGCTATAAAGCAAGACTCTTATCAAAAACAAAGCAAATCAACGATAACAGCTCTTCACAACAACAAGCCCCCTAACCCACTTGACCCCCTAATCACTACTGAGTTTTCTCACTCCCTAATATATGCTTAGATCTTATTTTCTGGGAGAATGATCTGATGTGAGGAAGAAGTAGCACAAAATTTTGATAGACCTTCTTCCATTGTTTGAAAATTTCATACATGATTATGTCTTTATCAAGTTCCTATTCCAACACCCAATTCCTCCCTTAACTCCACAACTACCACTATGTTATCCCGATTTCATGTGTTCATTTAAAGACCTCATTGAGCCCATTTACAACTGCCAGTATATGCATTGGATTGGTGTAGGGCAAGCTATAGAAGTATGTATAACCTCACACACCCCCAGTTCCTAAAGAAAATGGACCCTTTGTTTTGTATCAATCATCAAGTCAGAGGTTGGGCTTCATGATCTCCCCGACTTTCATGCTGGGGTTTTGGCTGTCTTGAATTTGCATCTTGTGCACGTGGTCGCAGCACTGTGAGTTCACATATGGGACTGCCCTGTTTTATCCAGGAAACATGTTTGCTGGATTTTTCCACAGCCTCTGGCTCTCATTCGGTAGTCACTTATTGGCTGAATCTCTGTTTTATTCTCAAGCTACTGCAAAAAGAAGCTGCTGTTTTTTGTTTTCTGTTTTTTTTGTTTGTTGGTTGGTTGGTTATTTTTTGATGAAGGGTGGTAGATATATCAAGTTAGAAATCAGTTTGATACTGTGTCGAATTAGGGTAATAATGGTAGTAGTTTTTCCCTACAGTGTTGCATAACTCTCTGTGGTTCTTTGGCTTGTTTATGCTAACTGTGATTTCTGTCTTTTGCAGCCCTGCAATCAATCAGAAATCAAGTTGGTTAATCTTATAGCATTTATACCACTATTGCACCAATAGGCATTTCACTGGTGGATTTAGATTTTTAAGCCATTGTTTCCTTATTCTCACAGTTCACTTGCTTATTTTGTTTAAACAAGAAATATGAAGTATTCATTTATGCATCATTTTGTTAGTGTTTTATCCCCCAAATCATGTATCAATAGTGATTACTGGAGACTTTCTTACTTATAATTCAAATTGAAAATATTCTTGACGAGTTTATGATATATCTCTCAGGTAAAGGTGCTTGCTGACTTAAGTCTCATCCTTTGAGCTTATAAGTAGAAGGAAATAAATGACTCCTGAAAATTGTTCTGTGACCTTCACATGCATACTATGACACATATGTCTGACATACATATATATTCACACATTCAACAAACCAATAAATAAATAGTTTTCTTTGATGAGATTTTAGCTAAAGGGTATGATTTCTTACTAAAATAAACAAACAAAATTTGAAATCTCAAGAATCTCAAAAATAATCCTATTTGGAGATACATTCTTTGATGTGATAGTTAAGTTAAAATGGGGTCATTGAGATTGGCCTTGACCCAAGAAACATGTGTTCTGTGGGTGTGCACACAGAGAGACATTGGAGCTTCTCATACACAGAAGACACACCATGTGAAGTCAAGGGGAAGACTGGCTATCTGCAAGCTCTAAAGAGAGCACTCAGGCAAAACCATTTAGCCTTCTAGGATTTAAAAATATTGTTTAAGTTACTCATTCTTGTACCCAGAGTTAACACATATACTACCACCACACCAGTCTTTTGCTAGAAAACATCCTTTATGCGCCTTATTTTGTGTGGCTGTGATGTATCTGTGATGTTCTTTTCAAGTATAACTGCCATTCCTAACTTTAATGCCATAAAGGTTTGGTAGGCTAAAAGCATGCATAAAATGATGGTCAGTGATTGACTTAAACTACTCATGGCATCAGTATTTGTATAATGTCACATTCTGCATTCAGTTTGACTTTCAAAGTAGTTCAATGTTTCAGTAAGAACATCATGAACCAGGAATGTGATATAATGGTTCCCTATGCTTTTTCTCTTAAAGAAACAGAAATTCTGATTTTCAGAAGAAAGAGACAATTGTATTTAAGACAACTCACAATGCTATTTGCTTCATTTTCTTATGGTCAAGGTGGATGTGGTGTTTTGTAGCTAAGTTAGCCACAAAAATAAAATCTTTTGTTTTATGAATATTTCAAGGGATCTGTGGAAACTGATCTGGCTATAACTGGTCCTAGAGAGGTATTGTTTGATTTACGTATGTGGAGTCAATGGAAGGGCAAGTGAGCTATGTACAGTGTCAGCTGCAAAGGTTATGATTTAGCAGCCATGCAGAAGAGAAACTCTACAGCTGAAACAGTTTACACTGCAGTAAGTGGTAAGGTGAGGATGGTTAGTGATCTCCATGATGAGGTCATGATTCGCCCAGGAATATGGGTATAGGGAGAAAATAAATCTAGTCAGAATGGCTGGGACTCTGACTCATAGATTAAACAGGGATCCATAAATAAAGAAGCAGATCTGATAGAACAAAAGCTTTAAAAATATTTGTAGAGTGTTGAACAAGTTTCGATTCATCCTCCTAGCTCCATACTCCCAGAAATAAGAGTCAGGCTCAAAATATATTTACAGATACCATTTCCGTACAGCTAGGCTCTTTTCTGATGGGAATCATAATTTAAGATAACCCATTTATTTTAACCTTCATTCTGCTATATGGCTGGTTATATGCGTCCAGATATCATGCATACATTTACTCACATCTTCTCAGGCAGATCTTCTGACTCCTGGCTTTTGCCCAGAATTCTTTCTGCTTCCCGGAAGTTCCACTTTCTATTTCCTGCCTAAGCCATAGGCCATCCACTTTTTAAATGACAGATGATTTATCCATAGGCAACACAAGACTTTCTCTCTAAAGATTGTCTCATCACCGCAGTTAGCAGATAGGAAACACTGCGGCTATGGTAACTTGTGACCACTTAGAATGCATGACTGAATTCCATTCACCAAGCTTCAGCACCTGGGGACACGATTATTATCCTCACGGCTTGAACAAGGAAGTGGTACCATCTGTACTTTCTACTTCCAGTTTTAAAGATCTGAGACATGTTTAGAATCCATTATTTCTATTTAAAAATGAAACAAACTGCCCACATCAGAGGATTTCTTTAAATAGATTTCACAAACGTTGGAAAGAAAATAGCATTTCCCATGTTTCCTAATCTATCTTTTGCTTATCCAACCCAGGGACAGATAAGAATATCTTTTATTAGGATTTTTCAAAATTTCTGCTGCAGAATTAACTATAACATAAATCTAAGGTAAAATTAACTAGTGTTTGTCTAGAAGTTTTATTTTTGATTTTTTTTATATCTTTGATCTCTTTGTTTTAATCCGTGCTGCTTTGTTCTTTTACATCTTTTGTCTGTTCTACTGTGAATCACACTGATGTGTCTGCCAGGAAGAAGGAAAGATGGAAAGACCCAGTTGCTCTGCAGTTTGTTGCATAGGTACAGGACATCTAAAGAGTGAAGAAGCCCATATGTTTCAGCAGCTTAGTGAAGACGCTTTGGGTCCCTATAGCTAGATTCCCAGACGTGCTGTGAGCATAAAAGCTATCCTAAAGTTGATAGATTTGTGGTGTTGATGCTTTATAGTTTATAATGTGGAAATTTCCAAAACTGCGACATTGATAACAGAGAGTAGAACAGCATGCTAAAATAAAATGCTACAGGTATTATAATTCATTTCAATATCAAGGTTTTCCCTCAATATGATTTTTTAAGCCAGATGTATTTCTGAGAAAAAATACACATTTTACAGAAAGACAAAATTTTAACAGTTGAAATAGAAAACTATACTCTGTCTTATACTGAAAAGCATTTTTTACCAATGCTTTCTCTGAGTTGTAATTTGAGCATGCCTAAACAACTCTTTGGATTTTCCATGCTATGCATTTCTTATCATATAGGCAGCCTGAGGGTGACTTTTTCCTATTATAGTCTGTAGTGTTTGGTGTCTGACTTTTTCTTTCTCCCTTCCATCCACTCCCCTCCCTTCTGCTTCTCTTGTCTTGTCTTGTCTTGTCTTGTCTTGTCTTGTTTTGTCTTCTCTTTTCTTCTCTTCTCAACTTCTCTTCTCTTCTCAAACTTCTCTTTAACACTCTCACTAGCCTGTTCTGTCTGTATATTTGTGTGTATATGTAAGTTCTTCCATATTAAGGCTAGATATTATTTATTGTTTAATGTTATCTCCCTCTCTTTCCACTAAATTAATTATTAATTAATCAAAAGCCTAATCAATTAATACACAGTTTTCTTCAGAACTGAGTTATTTGTTTCTGCTAACTTGGCTGACCTGCCTCCCCTGGGAGACTCTGCCTATCTCATTCTCCCCAAAATAGGAGTTACATATGTTACTACCACATCTTTTCTTTACCAAAATGCTAGAGTCGGAACTTAGGTTCGAAAGCATGTACAGCATGCAGGTTGTCTACTGAGCCATTTTCCCAGCTTTAGACATTACTGTTCAATGACATGCATTTTTCTTAAGTCTTGTCCTTTATTATGATGTCACAGTCATAGTGTCATTTCTTCATCCCTCATGTTAATATAAGCTGTATTTGTGTCTTCTAGCATACTGGTACATATACTTAATTCCTTAATTGAGTAGATTTCAAGTCAAACATCCCAGGTGCTGGCATTTACTGTCTTTGGGCTTTAATTTATAATGATTCTAATGCAATGTCTTCTCCTTAAACTCTTTGGTGTCAGACAGTACCCATCTGTGCATCTTTAAATGACGAGGCCAACTTTGCTACAATAGACAGCCTCATCAGCAGGATTATTTGAAGACTTAGCTAAAATGGTCTCATCTGTGTCTTCATTTTTGAAGAATGATCTTAACCTTTGGTGCCGTCCTTTTGATTTACAGATTCTAACTTCTATTCAAAAATAACTGATCCCTGGCTTTGTATCTGAAGGGCACAGACTTTGTGACTTGACCTTTTTCATCTTGAGTTATCCTGGTTCCATGTGAGATCAAATTATGAAGGCATTTCTGAATAACTAATACTTACAAGAGCAAACTCTGACTTACAAAGAAATAGTGTAAGTATTTTTAGCTACCAGCTGTGCAAGCAATAAGAGACTTTGAAGTCCTAAAAATATTTGGAAAGTGTCAAGTGGGAATTGGCAAATACCCTGGGGTGAGAAAAGCCCTAGATGCAATATATCTGGCATACATTGTTACACTGTTCTATTCTATTCTTAGACTATATTTTGGTTCCTAAAAAGATCGAGAGGTGTTTCCCTTTTTAAAAAAGGACCATAAATGACTGAAAATCAGGCTTTGAATTTTGCTCTCAATATTCCTTTTGCTCTTTGAGTTAAAATATTTTGAATGTCTAGATTGATTCAGGAATTATAGATCACCTTCAAATATTTGGAAGGAAAGTATCATTTAATCTCTAATCATAAATGAAAATGCACCATGTGGAACATTAAGATATTTGGAGTTTTGGTTAAAAATCACTGAGCATTTTATAACTGCATTATGTGTGGTCTAGTTAATATTTCAGATTTCTAGTTTTCGATCTTTGTCTAAGCTATATGTTTCCTCCAAAATAATTCAACTTACTGGATTGATCCTCATGGCTTGCTCAACCTGATTGCTTATAAATCCCAGCATCATAACTTAGATGTGGCACTATCTACTATGGATTGAACAATTTCTATAACAACACTTAAATAAATTTTACACATTTATTCTTTAGGCTGAGTGCTTATTGAACTTGAACTATGTCTATGACAAAGGCTAAAATGTAAGAATTATTATAAATGATTTATATGTAGTATTCCATACTACTGACAAACTTTTCTAAGTTTTGATTTGATATTCTGTCACAAATGTTTAGAAGTCTAAGAAATACTGTTGAGCAAATCATCTGAATATAAATCTAGAGTTATGTTCACTCAAAATATTCTATGTAGCACTCAAAAACTACTCCTAATAATATTTTAACTCATGTATAGAACACTTATTATCATTAAAGAGAACCACTCCCATGCATAGGTGATAAGGGACCACAGTTTGTGTCAGTTGATAAGAGAGAAGGAGAGTGAGTTAATGGCCTTTAAAAAGATTTCTTAAGAAGTGCAGGAGATGGAGGAATGGGATAGGGGGGTTGTGGAGGGGAAACCGGGAAAGGGGATAACATTTGAAATGTAAATAAATAAAATATACAGTAAAAAGTGTATTCAGTCAATAGGAATATTATAATTCTGCTTAATGTGTGTGTGGCATGGGTGTTTCATTAAATAAATTGGAGATTAAACTCTTTCTCTTACCGGCACCAGAATTGTAGAAGTGTCCCCTGATTTTGTAGAAAATAATTCAAATGCTGAAATAGAATATAGTTATCAAATGGCTTTACTCTACATGTCTTTCTTGTTGTGAGCAGATAATACCACCTGCCATCACTTTTCAGTTACATTATCCTTGCTGTGAGTATGTAATACCAGCAGCCATTATGCCTCATTTACATTGTCCTCCTTTTATGACATGGCTTGGGATCTGAAACATTTGGTTTGAATTCTTCAATTTCTTTTAAAACACACACACACACACACACACACACACACACACACACACACACACACATTTTATTTTACTGGTTCTTTGTGAATTTCACATCATGAACCATAATTCCACTCATCCCCTCTTCCACTTAAACCTGCCTTCCACTCTTGCAACCTCCCCGAAACAGAAGAAAAAATTTTTGTGGAAACTGTAATGTGTTATAGTGGGTCCCAGAGTATACAATTTTGTTCACACTTCTTGGCTTGGAAATGTTCATTGTAATAATGGTTGCTCTGGTTCCAGGGCTCTGGTTTAAACTACCCCATGAATATTGGCTCTTCACTGGTTTTCGTGACTACCCTGTTGTTGCCCTGTATAACGGAGGTCCTGTAGTTTTAAATTTGAAAGAAAGACTAGCCCTTTCATTCACGTCGGCAGTCCAGGATCATGAGAACAGGAGAACTGGCCATGTCCCACACTAGATGTCACACTACTCCAGATAGGGATCCCTGTACCTTGCCTGCTCAACAGGGTATAGTTGGCCTGGTTGCAGGTTGCTTGTGAGTCAGACTGTAGGGCATGTGATTGGAGGAGCTGGCAGGCTAACCAGTTTAAATACCTCTCAGGCCCACATTCAGGGCTTTGAAATGGCCTACCCCAACACTCACCCATTTTCCCCCAATTTCTATACACTTCTCTAATATTGTCACTGTTTAAAGGTGTCTGATGAGGCTCTGTTGCTTCAGGGAAATTTGATTACTCATTCTCTTACATGAGTTCTCATAACATTTAAGCTATTCATAAATTAAGTTTAAACAGGGAAATTGGATTACTGATTCGCTTATATGAGTTGTCATAACATCTAAGCTATTCATAAATTAAGTTTAATAAATTTAATTTTAGTCTGGAAAATCAAGATTTAAGAATAAAAACCATAAAATAAAGACATCCTGAGATACAAGTCTGTTTTATGGAAATTGCCTAAGAACTGTGACAAGCTAGTAATGTTTCTCTTCACATACATGAATTTGACAGTAAAATAAATTCCCATCGCCAAAAGTTCACTAGAATCATGACAGTAGCTATAGAATTATTTGATACTAAAGAAAGGCTTCATTTCACAGAGTAGACTTATATATATATAGGTATGTACCTCAAGCAAAAAGCTATATTAAAAAGATGGAGCCATTGGATTGAGCATGGGGTCCCCAATGGAGGACTGTAGACTGCCTATATTAGCTGTATTCTTCACTAGGCTTAACAGGTTACATTCTATCTGTTGGACAGTTGCTGTATGGAGCACTCTGGGGTGAATTAACCAATAGTGACCTGATAATTTCCTAATACATTTAGGAATATTAAAGTTTCACTAAAATGGAATAACTTGATTTTATTGTGATTTTGTGTGAGTGAACTGGAGAGTGAAATATGAAGAGGCAGAGTTGACAAAGACTGGAGAGAGACTGTGGGTTTTTTTTTTTTTGTTTATTTGCATTTTATTCTGTTTGCTTTGCAAAAATTACTGTATTTATCATATCCAGTGTTGCACTTTCTCATCTAACTAGCATTTTAGTGATGCTGTTAGTAACTTGAGTGAGTACATGAATAAAATGAGTAATTTTTTATTAAATCAAACCATGGTTTTAAGGGACGTTTAGATGTTACCATCAAGCAAATCTACAAGTAAGTCTTTTTCTAATGTTGAGTTCTTATTAATGATTTTTTTTCTTAAGTGAATTCACGTCCTTATCACTTCTGTTCTATGGTTCTAAAGGTTTTTTACTCAGTGTTTTTTATTTTATTTTTTATATTTATTTATTTATTTATTTATTTATTGTTTATTTATTAATTTTGGTTTTTCAAGACAGGGTTTCTCTATATAGCCCTAGCTGTCCTGGAACTCACTCTGTAGACCAGGCTGGCCTCCAACTCAGAAATCTGCCTGCCTCTGCGTCCCAAATGCTGGGATTAAAGGCGTGTGTCACCACTGCCCGCTGTTTTTTTATTTTTTAACATTCCTTGCTAACATATTATGTCACTGTATATAGTTACACTCACCATCTTATAGTGGTGTTTTAAACGAATATTCATGTATAACATGACATTTTTCAGTGAAATAAAGTTAATTAATGATAGTCTCTCTAACAAGAGGAGAGGGAGAGTTGCATGTTTAACTGTGTGGTTGTAATCATGATACTGGCTTCCGATCACTGTTATTTTTTAAGCTACAGACAACACTCAAAAATTTCAGACACACCAATAAAGCTAACTTTGAGAGGAAAAAAAACTTTCTAATACTATGAAGGACAGAGTATATATAATATTTGTGTTGCCGCAGAAAATGTATTTATTTATGTTGTATAATCAAAGTTTGAAGTAATTTCTACTGGAACTTATTTCCCAATAGTTTCTTTCCTTATTCCAAAAGCTTTTCAATTTTAACTAATTATCAGTTTGGAGGCACAAAACCATTCATAATATTGCCTTAGTATGATTTTTTAATTGTATTTTTCTCATGGATTTTCTACCATAGCCAAATGTTTCTTATTTTGTAGTCTTTATTTTACATAATCAGAATTTTATTTCATTGTTTTTTATCTTATATTTTGTTTGCTTTCTATTGTAGACCCTTCCTCCTCTCTCCCTCTTTGGTATGAGATACTGAAGTATGATTATCTGCATAGGTTTTGGAGGAACAAGAAGTGATAATATTTTTTTCCAGAAAGTATGCCTACTTTTCTGTTCTCAGTCAGAAACTGGACTCTGAAAATGCATTCCTAATTTATATAACAGGAAAGATGCTTTAGGAAGGACAACAAAACTACTCCAACTTATGCTGTAAGAGCATACAATGCAACTGGGTTTCAGTGAATTATGTGTTCCCATATCAATTCATGCTTTAGTCATACATATGATAGTCACCATTTACTATGTTTACTTGAATACTACTACTACTAATAATAATGATAATGATAATAAACAACTAGAACATAAAGCTCAGAACATTTTGCCCCTGACTCTGAATGCTATAGTTCTTTTCAAAATTGTTTATGCTTCTGATATTTTTTATCTAGTAATCATGCCCTTACTTAACAAACAAGGGCATTTATTTTCTTTAATTTATTTTTATTTATTTATTTATTTACTTACTTACTTACTTACTTATCCATCCACTCATTTACCATATGTGTATCTACCTGCCATAAAACACATGTGAAGATTAGAGGGAAAATTGCTGACGTTGGTTCTCTCCTTCTACTCTTTAAGCCTTTGGAGTTGAATTTGAGTTGTCAGGCAAGAGGGTATGCTCTTTATCCAGTGAGCCATGCTATAATTTATTGAGTAAACTTCTATAAGGATTCTGAGGAGGCCAGATCATTAGATGAGAATGTAGTGGGTAGGAGACATAGGCATAGAGACTACTGAAAGCAGGTTCACATAGAAACTGTCTGAGATGGTGGGGCTACTCTGAATCCTGAGGGTATGTTAGTCACAATATTTACATTTGATAATAATTGTTGCAATGTACTTTCCAAAGACTGTATTTTACTTTAGGTCAACTCAATAAATCAGTCTAAGTAAGCAAATAAAGCCTATATTCTGCTGTTGTTTTGAAGGAGAAAATTCCATGAATAGAGGAAAAATACTTTTTAATAGAAATTGAAATTTTTGTTGTATGGAGATCATTATCCCTGAGAATGACAGGAATGGATTTGCTAACAGTGTAGTGTGATTAAGTTATTTTCACAAAGAGGATATTGTTCTGTGTTTTAAAAGCAAACTTATATAGATGGGACCAAACATTTCCATGCTAAAAAGTATGAAGTAGGAATATCATTTCTTAAATTTAGATATTTTTACGTATGTAATAAGGAGTTCCAAAAAGAAGATGTAATGTTATCATTTAGTAATAAAAAGTAATATCCTCTTTTTAATCTAATGTGTTTTTTTTTTCTCAAAAGAAATGCTGGGTTTTATTAAAAAGTTTTCTATATCAATTCTATTCTTTCCTTATGAGAATACAATTTTACTGTTTAAGCATACACAAGAAAAAGAATGACATAAATAGACAAAGAATCACACAAAGTGAACACACACACACACACAAACACACACACATTGTGGTTTGCATTTGTGTGTAGAGCATGAGCTAGCTTCATACATTTCTCCTGATTTGACCTCTGAGTTCTGAAATACAGGAATGCACCACTATATCCAAATACTTTATTCTTTTGTTAGAGTGCTTCATGTACTTCAAATGCTGTTAGCATTTGGAGTGTTTAGAAATAGGGTTTCTGAAAGTTGGGAGGGCCCAAGAAGAGATCATAAGGCTTCAGACTCTACCTAAATATTTTATTGTGACCTTTGATTTTTCTTCTTAGAATTGTTTCTGTCATTAGTATGAAGTGATAAAGCCTGTGGTATTACTTTTTGTGTTGGTTTGGTTTTTTGTTCGTTTGTTGGTTTTGTTGTTGTTTTTGTTGTTGTTGTTTTTGAGAGGGTTTCTCTGTGTAGCCCTGGCTGTCCTGGAACTCACTCTGTAGACCAGGCTGGCCTCGAATTCAGAAATCTACCTGCCCCTGCCTCCCAAGTGCTGGGATTAAAGGTGTGCACCACCACTGCCCAGACTCTTCCATGATGCTTGGACTTTCAACATTGAACTACTTAAGCTAAATAAGCTTCTTTAATTTATGAAGTTAGCTTATTTCAGGTATGTTACAGCAGTGACAAAATAAATCAATGCATATAATAAGTATATCTATCAAAATGTATTTATAAATTTCTAACAACTGATTGATTTTCTTACGTGTGTATGTGTATGTTTGGCATATGCCTGCTGGTATCCATTTGACAATGTTTGTAAAGGTTAAAAAACAAGCCAATGAAATTTTTTCTTTCCTTCTACCTTTACATATTGAACTAAGGCTGACAGGATTCTGTGGCAAGCATCTTTACCCATTGATGTATTCTACCAGTCCACATCAACTGACTTTTCAATCTTGAATCAATGTTAAATCTTGCATTTTGGACACG
>JADRCD010233798.1:5146-24742 GCA_019843815.1 Montemys delectorum | reverse complement strand
AGCCTCAGTTTGCAATTGATGGCCCAGGACTGAAGGTGTCATGCAAAGGAGTTGAGGCTTGGCACCATAAAGACAGTCTATGAGAGGCTATTGGTAAAGCCTAGTTACAGCAGTGTTTTGGAATGCCAGTACCATGCAATGACCACCAAGGACAGCAACAGCAGTGGAGTATAGGCATCTGGAGTCTAAAAGACAAGATGTGTGCTACAAAGGGCAGAGCTAGAGAGGTGACTCAAACCCTTGGTGGAGCCCAGAAGATCGTGAGTTGGATCCCAGACATTGGTTTTGCTTTTGATTATGACTGGGCCCTGATATTTTTCCCTCTTGAAGGAAGAACGTATTTTAGTAGAGCCCACAGTTAAGAGACTTTGAATTTTAAAAGATATTGGACATTTTAAATTGATTGAACTTTTAATATGTAAAGACTGTGGGAATTTAGATCTTGGGGATGAATAAGAAAGTAAGGGTTGAGGCTTAATAGTGATGTGTTTGTGTGTCAAGTTGACAAGGGGTCAATTGTACTGGCTGGTTTTGTCCATTGTATCCTCTTTGGTGGATCAATCTCTGTCAACCCCTATGAGACTAGGTTAATTGATTCTCTATGTTTTCTTGTGGTATCCTTGACTCCTCTGACTCTTTCAGTCTTTCCTCCCCCTCTTTCACAAGATTTCCAGAGCTCTGCTTACTGTTTGGCTGTGGATCTTCACATCTGTCTCCAACAGCTGTTGGGTGAAGCCTCTCCTGTCTGGAAGTATAACAGAACATCATTAATAGTGTCAGGGGTGGGCTCTCTCTCATGGCATGAATCTCAAGTTGGGCCAGTCATTGACTACTCCCTCAGTTTCTAGTCCATCTTTATCTTGTAAGCAGGACAAATTTTGATTTTGTGGGTGGGTTGGTGTCCCTATCTCTCCATTGGAAGTCTTGGCTAGTTCCAGGAGGTGGCCATTTCAGGTTCCATATCCCCTGTTGCTTCAAGTCTTAGAGTCTTCCTGGGAGTTTCCCTTTTCCTAGGTTTCTAGCTTGCCCCAGAGTTGCCCTCGCTCCAAGGCAGAGCTTCTAAAATGAGGCATTTTGTTAATATAATTACAGTCCTGGAAGGGATGAGGTGTTTGCAGTATTAGGGACTGACCTGGTTTTGCCACTGAGCCGCAACCCTCAGGTTGTTAGATCTAAAATTTTAATTGGAAAATAGGCGCACATTTCTAGTTTCTATAGAACATTGTTAAGGGGTCGGATGAGAAATGAGGATAAAGCAAGGGAGCGCTAGAAGCCCAGCACTATGCGAGTTTAAACAATGGAAGAAATGTGGGAAATATATTTCTCTCCTCCAGTCAAGTCCAGCAACCGCCTCTTCCGAAGCCTGCCCTACCCACTCCTTAAAAAGAGAAAAAAGAAAAGAAAAAAGAAAAAAAATTGCACACGGTGCCCAAACAAAGAAAGGCACCCTAGCACGTCAGCGCGGCTATAATTACCAGCTGCGCATGCGCCTGAATAGAAGCCGGCGACGTGTGTGACATCATCCCAGACGCAGGCGCAGTGGAATAGAATCGAGGCTGCGCAGACTCAGAAGGCGCTCTTGGAGAAGAGTGCCGCAGCGGCCATGGCGGGCACGGGCTTGGTAGCCGGGGAGGTGGTGGTGGATGCGCTACCATACTTTGACCAAGGCTACGAGGCGCCCGGCGTGCGGGAAGCGGCTGTGGCCCTGGTGGAGGAGGAAACACGCAGATACCGACCTACCAAGAACTACCTGAGCTATCTGACAGCCCCAGATTATTCTGCTTTTGAAACAGACATAATGAGAAATGAATTTGAAAGACTGGCTGCCCGACAACCAATTGAATTACTCAGCATGAAGAGAAATCTTGTTCATATGATTGAACATGCACAGAAAGAGCTTCAGAAGTTAAGGAAACATATTCAAGATTTAAACCGGCAGCGAAAGAACATGCAGCTTACAGCTGGATCCAAGTTGAGAGAAATGGAGTCAAATTGGGTGTCGCTGGTGAGTAAGAACTATGAGATTGAGCGGACTATTGTACAGCTGGAGAACGAGATCTATCAGATCGAGCAGCAGCACGGGGAGGCAAACAAGGAAAATATCCGCCAAGACTTCTGATGACATGGGCAGCAAGAGAGAGAAGCGGCCCCAGAGATTCAGCGGGGACTTTCTCAGAGCAGCTGTTGCTGGTTACATGTTTAGAGACTGTGGACTATGTAAACTGTTGTGTTGCTTCTATGTGTGTGTCGTAGCAAAATAAAGATTGTCAACATGTTGCTATTTTTATGCTATAAAAAATATCAGAACCATTTTAAAAAATTAAAAATTTAAATTAAATTAAAAATTAAAAAATTAAAAACTAAAGCACTGTTTTAAAAAATTAAGAAATTTAGAGTATTATATCTTATTTCTTTTTAAGTAACTAATTTGAATGCTTAGTCAACTTTTATGAAAAAACATTAAAACGAATAATCAAGTGAATCCATAAACAAAAACCCCTCCCCCAAGCCCCCAAGAGGTTCAGGATCAAATTATTTTGATGTATGCCCTTATAAAAGCTCAGAATAACCTCATAATTCTGTTTTGAGACAAAGAGGAAGAGACTTCTTTTCAGGTCTACTTCTCATGTAATAAACATCATCTTCCATGTGTGTCACACACTGATCTTAGTGCTCTGCTAATACTCTTTGATATCCCTACATAATCAAACTAATGGATGAGACACTCATGTAGGCTCTTATTCAGCCCAAACTTCACAGAGGAGGGACACCATTTCTGGTATCAGTGTTATGATTCAGAGATTGGATTCTTGCCTATATGCAGCTATACATTGAAAACATCTCATTGAGTATGATAGCTAGAAAATGTGAGCCATTAGCTAGAACCTCAAAACACTAATGGGAATTCTTTCTTTTATTTTTTATATTAGATGTTTTTCTAATTTACAATATCTCCTTTCCCAGGTTCCCATCCAAAAAATAAATAAATAAAAATGAAATAAAATAAAATAAAATAAAATAAAAACTAAAACACACTCCTCCTGTTCCTTCCTCTCTTCCTGCTCACCACCCCACCCCTCCTGCTTACTGGCCCTGGCATTCCCCTACACTGGGGCATAAAACCTTCACAGGGCCAAGGGCCTCTCCTTCCATTGATGACCAACTTGGCCATCCTCTACTATACATATGCTGCTGGAGCAATTAGTCCCACCATGGTTGGGACTCTTTGGTTGGTGGTTTAGTCCCTGGGAGCTCTGAGGGTACTAGTTAGTTCATATTGTTGTTCATCCCAAGGGGCTGCAAACCATTCAGCTCCTTGGGTTCTTTAACTAGCTCCTTCATTGGGGACCCTGCATTCAGTCCAATGGATGGCTGTGAGTCTCTACTTCTGTATTAGTCAGGTACTGTCAGAGCCTTTCAGGAGACAGCTATATCAGGCTTCTGTCAGCCAGCATTTGCTGGCGTCCAGAATACTGTCTAGTGATGATTGAATATGGGAAGGATTCCCAGGTGGAGCAGTCTCTGAGTTGTCCTTTCTTCAGTCTCTGTTCCATAGTTTGTCTCTACAACTCTTTCCATGGGTATTTTGTTCCCCCTTTTTAGAAGGAACAAAGTATCCACACGTTGGTCTTCCTTCTTCTTGAGTTTCTTATAGTTTGTGGTTTCTACTTTGTGTATTCCGATTTTCAGGGCTAATAACCACTTATCAGAGAATCCATACCATGTGTGTTCTTTTGTGATTGGATTACCTCACTCAGGATGATACTCTCCAGGTACATCCATTTCCCCAAGAATTTCATAAATTCATTGTTTTTAATAGCTGAGTAGTACTCGATTGTGTAGATGTACCACATTTTCTGTACCCATTTCTCTGTTGAGGGACATCTGGGTGGTTTCCAGTTTCTGGCTAAATGGATGGAAAACAATTTTCCAAGCCAATGGTCCCAAGAAAAGGGAATTCTCTATTTTTTAATTTATTTTTATTAGATATTTTTTATTTACATTTCAAATTTTATCCTCTTTCTTAATTTCCCCTGTGAATACCTTCCTATCCCATCTCCCTTACCCCTGCTTACCAACCCATCCCCTCCTGCTTACTGGCCCTAACATTCCCCTGCACTGGGGCATAGAACCTTAACAGGACCAAGGGCCTTTCCTCCCATTGATGACCGACTAGAACATCCTCTGCTATAAATATGCTGCTGGAGCCATGAGTCCCACTCTTTGGTTGGTAGTTGAGTCCCTGGGAGCTCTGAGGGTACTAGTTAGTTCATATTGTTCAGTTCATCCTAAAGGGCTACAAACCCTTCAGCTCCTTGGGTCCTTTCTCTAGCATCTACAATAGTGTCTGGGTTTGATGATTGAGTATGGGAAGGATTCCCAGGTGGAACAGTCTCTGGATTGTCATTTCTTCAGTTTCTGCTCCATAGTTTGTCTCTATAACTTCTTCCATAGGTATTTTGTTCCCCCTTCTAAGAAGGAATGAAGTATCCACACTGTGATCTTCCTTCTTGAGCTTCATGGGTCTGTGAATTGTATCTTGGGTATTCTGTGCTTCTGGGTTAATATCCATCTATCAGTGAGTGCATAACATGTGTGTTATTTTCTGATTGGGTTACCTCACTCAGGATGATATTTTCTAGTTCCAACCATTTGCCTAAGAACTTCATGAATTCATCATTTTTAATAGCTGTGTAATACTCCATTGTGTAAATGTACCACATTTTCTGTATCCATTCCTCTGTTGAAGGACATCTGGGTTCTGCCCAACTCCTGGCTATTATAAATAAGGCTGTTATAAACATAGTGGAGCATGTGTCCTTATTACATATTGAAGCATCTACTGGGCATATATATATATATATATATATATATATATATATATATATATATATATATATATTCAGTGGTGGTACAGCTGGGTCCTCAGGTAATACTATGTCCAATTTTCTGAGAAACTGTCAGACTGATTTCCAGAGGTTGTACTAGCTTGCATTCTCATCAGCTATGGAGGAGTGTTCCTCTTTCTCCATATCCTCGCCAGCATCTGATGTCACCTGAGTTTTTGATTTTAGCCATTCTCATGGTTGTTTTGATTTGCATTTCCATGATAACTAAGGATGTTGAACATTTCTTTAGGTGCTTCTCAACCATTCAGTATTCCCCCGTTTAGTTTCTTTGTTTAATTCTTTGGTTAGTTCTGTACCCCATTTTTGAATAGGGTTATTTGGGTCTCTGGAGTCTAACATCTTGAGGTCTTTGTATATATTGGATATTAGCTCTTTATTGGATGTTGGGTTGGTAAAGATCTTTTCCCAATCTATTGGTTGCCATTTTGTCCTATTGACAGAGTTGTTTGCCTTACAGGAGCTTTGCAACTTTATGAGGTCCCATTTGTCAATTCATGATCTTAGAGCATAAGCTATTAGTATTCTGTTCAGGAAATTTTCCCCTTTGTCCATGTGCTCAAGGCTCTTCCTGAGTTTCTTTTTTATTAGTTTCAGTGTATCTCGTTTTATATGGAGGTCCTTCATTCATTTGGACTTAAGCTTTGTACAAGGAGATAAGAATGGATCTAGTTGAATTCTTCTACACGCTAATCACCAGTTGAACCAGCACCAGACATGTATAAATGCTATTTTTTTTCCAATGGATGGCTTTTAGCTCCTTTGCCAAAGCTCAAGTGACCACAGGTGTGTGTGTGTGTGGGGGGGGGGAGGATTCTCTCTTATATGTTTATTTTTACCTCTCCTTGCATTTCATGTCACCACATTAACCTTACAAGTCCCCTGCTTCAAATCATCCTCCTATCCAAGAGCATTATTGTCAGACAACCCTGACAAGCTTTAGCAGTCATTCTCCAAGTCTGCCTATGAACAGTGTCAGTGACCAGTCACTCCCCTTTATCTACTGCAGCCTGAATATTCTGTCCTGTTCTGCTATCACTTCTATGTCCATTTATTAATCCTTTTATCATCTTACAATGAAGTATTAAACTGTGACCTGAATAGTCTCTGATTAAAACTATCTCATTATGGACAGCCTCTACGTGGCTGAGAAGGTGTTCTCTACAAAACAGTTGTCTAAATATATTTCTCTTTAGCGTAGTAAATTTCACCTTTTCGCTATGTGTCTACTTTGTAGACTCCATATTCTGCTCATTTCTCCTAATAGTCTTTTCATCATCCTTACTTGTTGTGTGAAATGCCACACATCACATTCTTTGTTGCCTCCAATCATTGCATAGGATATTTCCACCGCTTGGAATGTCCCACTCACCACCTGTCCTCCACACAAAGGCAAATATATGTGCAGTAATCACCCATCTGGATGCGACAAGAGAGACTTTTCTGGTCCAGAAGGATTAGTTATGCATTGATGCCACATCTGTCCCTTGTGCAGATTTCTGTTGTTACATTGATCATGATTTGTTGTTATTACTCATTATATTCTGGGTTAGACTCTGAGCTCCTTCAGGAAGCAGCGATTCACAGATCAATAAATATTAGTGCAGACAATTTGTTATGAGTTTCTATCCTGTCTCATTAGTCTGTGAAAAATTTCAAAGCCTGAAAAAATAGAAAAAATTCTGAAATTTCTACATTCTAGACATGGCTCAATCTCTCACACTTATTGCAGGCTAAAGAAGACGAAATGGTGAAAGTACCTGGGAAATGGAGAATGCAATGTTTTGTTGAAGGTGAGGAGGGCTTAGGCATCACTTCTCTGTGTCCATACTTTCTCCTGAGTTGACAGTGGGTACCGCTAACTACCTTACTTCACGACTATATACTACCATACACTTCACTACACTTCTCCTTCATTTTATAATCTTAGAAATGTTAGTGTCAGTGTTGACTGATCTTTGAATCATGTAGGGACTCCTCCACTGGTAACTATTCAACAGCCAACATTTCAGCCAATGTTAGGTGGTAGAACTGATTTGGCACAGTCACCGTTACGAAGAAAAACCTAAAGATTTTTTGCTAACAATTTTCAACATCAGCTTTACTGTGCTCTTTTCTGTGAGATCATTCATGTACATTTAAATTGAATTCTCATAATAAGGATGTGCCAAAAACAGGCTTCAACTCTTTTTACCACTACTGTTATTTACAGATAAAAACAAATTTGCAATCACTCAGAAACTAATATATAAGCATTCAACTATATTTCTTTGACTTTAAAGCTGACTGTGGTATGGTATTTTGGAGTTTGATTATTGTACATCATAATGTATTTATTACAATTCAAGCATATGTTATCACAACTAATTGTAGCTTTTACAATTAATTTTAAGGGAAAATATAAACAATGGTTTTAATATAAAAATTCCTGCATATATATCATTACTAATTATTCATTGTTATTATATGGTCTGTAAAATTTCATCCCATGTTCCAATCCACCTTATGTTCTTGTTTTAATTAGTTCCCCTTCACCTTTCATGTTGCATGGACTTTTTAATTTTGTTTCCCTACTTATTGTATCCCTCCCTGCCCTCTACAAGTGCTTTTCCTGTTCTTTGTGTGTGTGTGTGTGTGTGTGTGTGTGTGTGTCTTATTCACGCAGACACACACACATACACACACACACACACAATTCTTCATATGAGTGAGAACAAGTGGCAGCTGTAATTTAATGAAGTTTGTTTTTTTTTTTAAATTATTTACTTATGTACCAGTGCTCTGTCAGCATGTTTGTCTGCTCACCAGAGGAGAGTATTGGATCTCACTGTTATACATGGTTCTGAGTCACCACTTGATTACTGGGAATTGAACTTAGGAGCTTTTAGAGAGCAACTAGTGTTCATAACCACTGCAGCCCTCAGGTTTGTTCTTTTAATGTCATATTTAAATCATAAGGTTTTCCCTCTTGAGGCTCCCATGCATAGAGAGATTTTTTTGGGAAAAGAGAGATGGATATACACATTCTATAGTGGGTAAAAATAATTACTTTATATTTTAGGTAAGTTTCCTGGTTTCCAAGGTACTGAAAACAATTTGGATTGTTTACATAAAATTATTAACCATTGTTTCTGTTTTTTATTTTGTCTATCTTTATCTACTTTTTCAAAAAATCATGCTGTTGTTTAATGGCTTAAAATGACAACCATTGCTCCTTAAAATTGTGGGATTTGTTCAGCATACCATAGGATAAATACTTTCTACTCCACAATTTATGTGATGATTGAACTTTTGACAGGCAGGGATAGACTGGAAAGTTCTCTGATGGTCTAGGGATTTACCCAGATATTTCTTTCTATGTTCTCTTCACCATGAGACTTCAATGTGTTCAGACTTCTTACATTGAAGCTCAGTGTTCTTAAATATGCCTTCAGCAGTTTGTCTCAGAAGTCCAGCAACAGGCAATACAAGTGGCTATACAGACTCACATATAGTAAGCCTCATTCTGTTGAGGGTGACTGATTCAGAGTACAGTGGCAGGATATACATGAACTGGGACAAGCTCAAGTACAGGGTTCTATAATTACATACATCTCTTCCTCCTCTATTTTCTCCTCTTCATCTTCTCTATTTTAAACCTTTAAGAAGAAACGTAATGCAAGATAATTTTGATAAAGAATTCCTTGACATAGTCACCACTCCAATAGAGGCATGTATTAACTCCATCCCAACCTTGTGAGTGTCTTAGGAAATCCAATTCAGGTACCTGACACCAATAAATAAGTTTTCTGTTTCCATGAAACATATCATACATAGCTTTTTGTTTGAGACTGTTTTATTTCATCAAACCTAAATATTTTGATACATCAGCACAATACCACATGTCATGTCCTAGTAGATTCTTTTTATAAGATTTGTAATATTCTTCTACATTCCTATCCCATTCCATTTCCATTCCATCTTTACTTGAAAAATAACTTGGAGAGGCTTCTAGACTTTGGTGATTATTTTAAAAGGTGCTTAGGTATTTATGTATTTGCTTTAATGACTACATCAAAATGGAGGAGTAGGTTTAGAACTGAGAAATGGGTAGAAGATGTAGAGCTATTGATTTATTTACTAGAGTAGGCAAGATGGGTTTAAAAGGTATGCTGCTAAAAATAAAAAGAGTGTTAATCACATTCTGGAGAATTCTAGAGCAAGCCTCTATTGTATTAGAAAACACACATTTTGGCATGAATACAATGTCAGTGGAAATGTGAACATTAAAGACATTCTGTTGAAGTCTCATGTTGAAATAAGGAACATGTTATTTGAAACTGGGGAAAAACTAATCCTTTGTTCAAGATTTAAAAATTCACTAAATTTTATTTAGTGTTTTATAGGGAACAGAAATGTAAGAAATGAAATTGGGCATGTCAGTGAGTGGATCTCTAACCACATAAATTCTATGCCTTCTCCATATATTCTGAAGTAAATTAAAAAGGGGGAGGGAAGCGAGAAAAGTAAACAAAGTGGAGGCAGAACTGAAAGATGTAGCAAATCTCGTCACATCCTATTGTGAACATGGAGGCAGCATGCTTAAGTGAGAACATCAATGCAGTGACTGAAGAACCATCTTAGACAAGTGTGTGTTCTGTACAGGATGAACATGAAGGTTCAGGTAGAGATCAAATTTAATGCCAGAAAGAGCTGAGTTGAACTAAATGTTTCAGGAAAAATAAGATGAAATGAAAGACACAATTTCTTATAAGTATTTGAATAGCCATTTATATCTAGTTATGCAGATTAAGTAGGTTATGTTTATGAATATATATATGTATATACATATGTATATATATACATATATGGATTTAAAAATAAATTAATAAAAAGGCCATAAAACTGAAAGAGAGCAAGGAGATACACACTGTGGAGCTGGAGGAAGAAACAGAACAGAAGAAATTGTGTAGTATAATATCAAATATAAAAAATAATTTAAAAAGTAAAAATATAATTGCTTTTTTGATATTGAGATGAATTTGTTGCCATTATTTTTTTAAATTTATATTTGTCTCATACAGCACATTCCAATCTCAGCCTGTCCTTCCTCTACTCCTCCCACTTGTACAACCTTTATCAAGAACTTCTATAGTGTAAGCGTTAAATCATTAATTCTAGTAATTTTTTTTTGTCTAGCAATTTTGTATCTAGTAGGTTTTGGATTTTTTCATGATGTTTTCATGCATCTGAAAAACAATGTTTATTTCTTTTTTAACAGATTTGGAAAAATCTTCACTAACCCTACAACTGATAGAAGGCTAATATCCAAAATACATAAATAACTCAAGAAGTTAATCAACAAAAAAATCAAACAACCCAATGAAAAAAACTGGGGTCTAGAACTGAACCAAGATTTCACAACTAAGGTATCTCAAATGGCTAAGAAGCACCTAAAGAAATGTTCAAAGTCTTTAGTGAAATGCAAATCAAAACAACCCTGAGATTCCACCTTACACCAATCAGAATGGCTAAGATCAAAACCCCAGGTAACAACACATGTTGGAGAGAATGTGGAGAAAGAAAAACACTCTTCCATTGCTGGTGGGATTGCAAACTGGTACAACCATTCTGGAAATCAATCTGGAGGTTCCTCAGAAAATTGGAAATAGATCTACCTGAAGACCCAGCTATACTACTCTTGGGAATATACCCAAAAGATGCCCCACCATGCCAGAGGGGCATGCTCATAGTGACCTTATTTATGGTAGTCAGAAGTTGGCAAGAACCCAGATGTTCCATGACAGAAGAATGGATACAGAAAATGTGGTTCATTTACACAATGGAATACTACTAAACTATTAAGAACAAGGACACCTGAGTTTTGCAGACAAAAGGAAGGATCTAGAAAATATCATCCTAACTGAGGTAACTCAGACCAAAAGGACATGCATGATAAGTACTGTCTTAGTCAGGGTTTCTATTCCTGCACAAACATCATGACCAAGAAGCAAGTTGGGGAGGAAAGGGTTCATTTAGCTTACTTCTGCTGTAGATCACTAGAGGAAGTCAGGACTGGAACTCAAGCAGATCAGGAAGCAGAAGCTGACCCAGAAGCCATGGAGAGATGTTCCTTACTGGTTTGCTTCCCCTGGCTTGCTCAGCCTGCTCTCTTATAGAACCCAAGACTTCCAGCCCAGGGATGGTACCGCCCACAAGGGGCCCTACCCCCTTGATCACTAATTGAGAAAATGCCCCACAGCTGGGCCTCATGGAGGCATTTTCCCAACTGAAGCTCCCTTCTCTGTGATAACTCCAGTCTGTGTCAAGTTGGCACACAAAAGCAGCCAATACAAGGACTTACTAATAAATGAATATTAGCCAAAAAAGAAAAAAGAAAAAGTATAGAATACCCAGGATACAGTCCACAGAACTCAAAAAGGTCACCAAGCTGAAGTGCCCGAGTGAGGATGCCTCAGTGTCACATGGAAGGGAGAAGAAAGCAATCACAAGTGGGAAGGGAGGGAGGGAACTGGGAAGGAAAGTGGACAGATGGGATGGGTGGGAAGAGGGGGACTGAAGACCTGAGGGCCATCAGAAAGAATGGAAACAGGCAACCTCGGGAGCTAGGAGGTCGTGGTGACCATCCAGAATACACCAGAGACCTGGGAGGTGAGAGACTCTTAGAAATCAAAGGGAGGAACCTTAGATAAAGTGCCCAACAGTAGGGAGAGGGAACATATAGAGACCACCTCCAGCAGAAAGATAGGGCATCAAATGAGGAGGGACTATCCCACTGTCACAACTCTGACCTATAATTTTTCCTGTGTAAAAGAATTACAGGGATGGAAATGGAGAGGAGCCTGAGGAAAATAAGGATCAGTGACAGGCTCAAAGTGGGGTCCAGCTCAAGGGGAGGTCCCAAGGTCTGACACTATTATTTAGGCTAAGGAGAGGTCACAAAAATGGACCTAGCATGACGGCACTCTGGAAGACCCAACAAGCAGCTGAAAGAATCAGATGCAGATACTTGCATCGAACCAATGAACATAAGCAGCTGACCCCTGTTGTTGAATTAGGGAAAGGCTGAGAGAAGCTGAGGAGTATGGTGACCTTGTAGGAGAACCAGCAGCCTCAATTAATCTAGACCCCTGAGGTCTCTCAAACACTGAACCACCAAACAGGCAGCATACACCAGTTGATATGAGGCCCCCCAACACACATACAACAGAGGACTGCCAGGTCTGTGTTCCATTCAGAGATGATGTACCTAACCCTCAAGAGACTGGAGGCTCCAGGGAGTTTAGAGGTCAGGTGGGGTGCAGGGTGGGGACATCCATGTGGAGACAGAGGGGTAGGTAGTAGGTATGAGATGTCAAACAGTCAGAGGGTGGACAGGGGCAGGGAAAAACATATGGAGAGTAAAAAATAAATTAATATATTAAAAAACAAAATAAAAATTTCATTCATTTCATTTTTGTTTTAAGAATTTTATATGTATTTTCTACCTGACACTCACCACCTCCAATTCTTCCTCAACTCAACTCCTTTCAATTTTATAAGCCTTCCATAATTAATTATTCTTGTTAAACACACATACACACACACACACACACACACACACACACACACACACACACACACCCCTGAGAGAGAGAGAGAGAGAGAGAGAGAGAGAGAGAGAGAGAGAGAGAGAGATACTATTGAGTCAATTTTGTGTTGTTTGCATATTTATGTATTTGCTATCCACTTTTGGATAAGCAATAAGCAATTAGGGTACTCATGCCTAGAAAAGACTGAGTCTCCTTTTAGCAACTCTCTACATGCCTAGAGCTCCCATTATACGCGTTGTGTGTTAACTGATGTTGTCATTGTGAATATCTTTTTGCATTGTTTAAATTTCAAGGGTATACTTCCATGTCACATATGGAAGACACTCTCTTATATCAGAAAATCTGATATACCAACCTTATAGAGGAAATTATTTCATAGATAGTGTTTGGTTCTCTGGCTCTTGCAGTCTTTCTGACCCCTCTTATATGGTCTCTGTGCTTTTTATTTATCTTGTTCTGACTGGAGTTTCCAAGACAATGTTGTTCTTATCCTCAGGGGAAAAAAAGTTTTATTTGAATGCTTAGTTTTTTTGTGAATTTCAAACATCATTAGGAGTCAAATTTTATAAAATTATTTTTTTCTGAAGAGGTGTGACAACTTTTCCCTAGTGTATTGATATGTTCAGCATTTACCTTAATATTACAATATTGACTTTCTTGTTTTATCTGGAATGTAACTTAATTTGGTCTTGATACATTGTTTTTCATTTTATTACATGGTAAGTGCTCATTTCTTAAGGATTTTGTATCTATGTCCATGAATCACATAAATTTATATTTTCCCCTTCTATTTAATGATGTCTTTGGTTTTGCTATCAGGATCATATCTTCTTTAAAAAGAATTATTAAATTTCTGTCTCTCTTCCTTCTCCTCCTCAACCCTTCTCTCTTTCTTATCCCATCCCTGCCCTCCCCAGTGTGTGTAGGCACACATGTGACTCATGATATTTATGGAAGTCAACAGATAACCTCAGTTATCTGAACTCACATTTTACCCTTGTGGGAGAAAGTAGTTCTGTTTTGTTGTCCATTGCTGGATAGCTCATACTACCTAGCCTGTGTGTGAGCTTTAAGGTTTCTACTATCTGCATCTCCTACTTTGTTGTTGGAGGATCAGAAATACACCCTACTGTGCTTGGCTTTATATAAGTTCTGAGAATTCAAACTCAGTTCTTTACATCTGTGCTTCATATGCTTTAGTCACTGAGGTATAATCAAGTTTCCTTTTATATTTTCCAAACTAGCTTGTGTAGACAAGAAAATATTTCTTTCCTTAGTTTTGGAAGAAATTGTCAGTGAAACTACTCAGACTTGGTATTTTGACTCTTGTAAGGCATTTAACACAAAATGTATTTTAAGTACTGTAAACCTTTTCACTTCTTTATTATTCTTATTGCATGAAAGAGTGGACTTTAATCTATTTTGAATTATATTTTAATCATTTTTAATTCAATGTAGAATGTTGCATTGCTAATCTTTACCTACAATTGTTTGTTGACTCTTCCTCTTCTTTCTTTTTTAGCTTCATTTTCCCCTTCCTTCCTTCTTTCGTTCTTTCCTTCCTTCCTTTCCTTCCTTTCTCTCTCTCTCTCTCTCTCTCTCTCTCTCTCTCTCTCTCTCTCTCTCCCCCTCTCTCTCTTTCTTTTTCTTTCTTTCTTCCTTTCTAGCTAGCTTATGAGGCTACAGAATTGCTCTTTGGTTAAGAACACTTAATGTTACAGAAAAGCCCAGTTTGAGTCCCAGTATTTACGTGGTAGCTCATAGCCGTCCATAACTCCCTAACTATAACACTTTCTTCCTTCATATTAATAAATTAATCCACTACCCTTTTTAAAAATCGACTGTAATTCAGGTGTTTCGTCTTTTATACAAACTGTGAATACAATGTGGACATTTCACTCAAATATTTCTGTGTTTTATATTTTTCTACTATTACTTAAAATTTTCGGTATCAAGCCATCTTTCTGTTTTTAAAAGAAATTATAAAAAATATTAGACCATTTAAATTTTTATTTAGTTCCTACACATTCTTTTTATCTTTCTCTTCTGATTTTTTATAATTGTTTTATACTAGGTAGTTATCAATTATTTTAACTTACGTGTATTTGTCTCTGTGTTTATATAATACATGTACACAGACTCCCTTAAAGACCAGAAGGGATCCTTAGACTACTGGAGCTGAAATCATAGTTGTAACCTACCCATCATCAGGGGTACTTGGTACCAAAACTTAGAACCAAACTGCAAGAACAGTTCAAACTCTTACTATTGAGTCATCTCTCCAATCACCCAGCCAGGTAAGTTATATTGATCTAATTTAATGTTCATTGATTCTCTGTTAACTGACTAGAATCTAGTTATGACCCTGACAAATGTATTCCTTTTCTGTTTATCCTTGAATATTTTTCTAGCATTTGCAGTTGCCCATATAGGATAACTACCTAACTACCATGCTTAACTCTCAACTATTTTTTCTCTGAGCTAGCTGTAGTTGTTTTGTTTGTTTTTATCATCCTCTTCCCAATAGTTATCTGCAGTTCCCTGTTGCTATGGATTGGAATCACCACTATTAGTTCAGAGTTTCTCTCATCCAAGCTCATACTTCTGGAGGGCCTGAGTTCCTTGTTGTTGGTAGTGTGCTTTTTGTACCCTTTTAGCCACTCAATAGCTATGACTGCCAAATGTTTCTCTTGTCTTGGCCCATTTTACTTCAAGTGTTTTTGTTCTTCAACTAGCAATGTTATTCTACTTGTTCTCATGCCAATGAATGGTATCAGCCTCAAGATGATTGCACTTTTTCTTTGAAAGGAAAGAGTTGCACTCTTTGTTCAGCCACAGGTCTTTTTGACCTGAGTGTGATGGGTCTCATTGTTTCATAGCAACAGAATGAAGGTGTTTCCTTCATAGGAGAAAAATGTCCAGAGTGGCAGGATATATTTACTTGTCATTTCTTTCCATTTTGTGTATCCAAATCCTTTCTCATGTTCTCTTCACTGACTTTCCTTCTCTACCTAGAAGCAGCAATTATGGAAGTTTTCCCAACTACCAAGCCTCAAAATAACCAGTAACCTCCCACAGGCTTTTACTTTCTTTCCTTGAACCATTTTAGTAAGTGCTTTGTTTTGTGCTATAAACCTAAGACAGATGGAGTGGAAAGCTGCCGACTTCTCTCTGAGAGTGTGCATGAAGGGCATGAGAAACTGCTTTCCCAGCATGGCCAGGTCTTTGTTCACACTCTTCTCTTGTCATGGATGCTTTGAATTGCCAAACAAACCTCCCTTAGATTGAATCTTTGCCATTATGCTTCCCTTAGTCCCTGAAGATCCAAGATGTTGGCACATACTTTGGATTTAACCCCTTTTATTACGTATGTGTACATAGATTCACACCATGGAAACCAGAATACAATTTTCAATAATGTGGTCACCAGGCAAGAAAAGTTGATGACCTGGGATGTGAGAGGCAACCAGAACTCAATGTGGGTGACATTAGCTGAAATGTCCAACAGAGGGAGGAGGAACCTGAACAGTCTATATCCAGTAGTTTGATAGGAACCTCTGTGGAGGGAAGAGGACACAAACTCACCTTTAAAAATATTAGCTCAAAACTGTTCCTGTCTAAAAGAAATGTAGGGACAAAAATGGAGCAGAGACTAAAGGAAAGGCTGACCAGTGACCGGCCCAATTAGCTATCTATCCCATGGGCAGGCACCAGTCCCTGACACTATTACTGATGCTATGTTGTGTTTGTAGACAGAAGATGAACACAACTGTCCTCTACCAGTAGCTGACTGAGACAAATGGAGATACTTACAGCCAACCATAGGATCGGTGTTGGGGACCTCTATGGAAGAGTTAGAGGAAGGATTGAAGGAACTGAAGTACATGGCAAGGATATAGGAAAATCTATAGTGTCAACTAACCTGGACCCCTTGGAGTTCCCAGAGTCTAAGCCACTAACCAAAAAGAATACAAAAAGACTTTTTTTTTTGTCTTCAAAATAAAAATTTATTCAATCTGTAACAAGAACATTGAATCTACACATCTGCACACAAGTTCACATTTAAAAACAGCAGAGCACATCAGTAATAATAAAAACAACTATGATACAAGTGGGACATCCCAACCACCAGGATTAAGAAAGGATATGAGACCACTCTTTATATTCTGTTTTAAATGCCTCAAAAAGGTCCCAGAGATTCCAGGGAGCACTTGCTTTTAATAAAATGAGAGCATATAGAAGTTTAGGATAGCCTGGACAAAGGTAATAGTCAGAGAGAGTCTTTTGGACTTGTTTAGGATTCAAACAAATCTTACAAAACAAAGTTTAAAGGGGAGAGGGAGGGAAAGGCACCTTTAGCTATGCCAAGCAAATCAATCAAATAAAATAAACCCCATCAATTTCCAGCAGGCTGACTGACTAGGAAACGTGTCAGTCCCTCAGCTTTCCGTTTGGGGCATTTGGGGTAGTCTGAGGACTCCAGCATACATGCAGCAGAAGACTGACTGTCTTGTCTGGCTGCAGTGGGAGAGAATGTACCTAGTCCTGTAGAGACTTGATGCTCCAGAGAAGGAGGATTCCCCAGGAAAGGCATCCTCACAGAGGCAAAGGGGAGAGGTGGGAAATTCTGGGAGGGGGTGACCAGGAAGGGAATCAACATTTGGGAAGCAAATAAATAATAAAGTTATTTAAAGATAAATTAATAATAATAGTAATAATAATAATAAATGTGAGTTATATTATAGAAAAATTAGGAAAAGAAAAATAAAAATCAAGGTAAAAATGGACCAATGTGTGGTCGAGGGGCAGAAGAGCAATGGAGAGGGGATAACAGGGTACAAAAGGTCTTATCAGAAAAAAATGGGAAAACTGGCAGGTGAGAGAAGGATAAGGGAGCTAAATACAGAAGGACTCAGAAGTGTAAAATGACAGTACGTATTCCTGAAAATGTGATAAGGGTTTATGTAAGTAAACCTCAAGTGAAACTTAAAAATATTATAGAAGTATTGAAGGGAGATAATTCATTTTATCAAGTAGCTTGAAATATGATATAAATTACTATTTTAAACTTTTCACATATAGATATAAAATAACACCAGTAATACAGACACATAATTAGAGAAGCATTACACTATACTGAGTAGCAGTCTCAAGTATCTCTTGTTTTGGTCTTGCATTTGACACCAGTAACACAGTTGCAATTTTAAAGGATATGCTTAAAACCTCAAATATGCATTTTTTCTCCCATGATAAATGAGTTTTCTGGAAATAGAAATTAAATGACTGGGATGTAAATATGCAGTTTTTACTGAGAAACAAGGAGAAGGGATATATATTTACATATATATGTAAACAACAAACAGGTGATACTATACAAAAGAGATGAAGAAAGTCTATTGAAAATTATCACGAGTCCTTTTCAAAGGGAGTGTGGTGGTACATGTCTTTAATCCCAGCACTTAGAAGGAAGAGGCAGATAGATCTCTGAATTCAAGACCATCCTAATCTACAGAGCAAGTTGTAGGACACTCAGTGGCTACACAGATCAAACCTATCTTGAAAAACAGAACAAAACAACGAAGAAATAACAAAAAGAAAAAAGGTCCTTTTCATAGTTTTTCCTAGGACATCAATGGGTGAATTTATTTACACTGGAGGAAATGTTTAGACTATCAGTTGAAGGAGTAATTGTTATTTGTAGGTAAAATAGGCTGACGTGCTTTCTTTTAGACTAAAACCTAAAATGTACCAAATAATTGATATATCAAGAAGAAAACAAGTGTTCAAGGGCAACTGAATTTCTAACAAAATTTTATGGAAATAAATTGAAGATAGGAATTTGATTCAATGTTGAACTAATGTTAATAATGGGGAACCATTGGAATATTTAAGCAAGAGCATAAAACATGGATTTTTGTTTTAATAATAGAATGGGTGGGTTTTGTAGGGAATATAAGCAATTATATTGGCCAGAAGCATATATTATCATTAAAACACACAGATGCTCTCAAATCAAGGAAAGAATGAGAACTGTTACAGATAGATGCACAGTTTTATAGAGAATTCTCAATTAAAATCTTAGACAAATAATAAGATAGTCAGTAAGAAACAGATACTATTCTGAGTACTTCTTATTTCTCGAGGGTAATATTTTCCTCAAAGTAGTACACTAGGTTTTCAGTATCATCAATTGATTACAATATCTTGAACAAGCATGTGCTTGCAACAGCAAATACAAACCATACTGTTCTGAGAATGTTTATAGATAAAGTTTGCTGGTCATTTATTTAGTGCAGGGAAAAAATTTGATGAAATTTGAAAGATGCAAAATTTCTTCTCTTTCACAATTGCCCTCTCTAACTATATCATTGAGTTTGGAAGATAAAGGAAGAGTGTATGATTAGAGGCAATACTGGAGAACAATAGAAAAAAGATTTTCCAAGGCAGTTCATGATTAATTGCTTAATGATTTACAAATCTTAAGTGGTAGGAGGTTAATTAGAGGTGGCCAGGAAGGAAAATGATAAATGTAAGAAAAAGTTTACAGTATATCAACTCTCCTTGGTGACAAGCAAAGGATCCGCTGCCTACTGGCATCTATGACGAACACTTAGTTTCAAAATGCTGGAAATTAAAAACTATGATTTTGAGGTTGGCCTGAAATTCCTGTGGTTGGGTAGAAATTGAGCTGCTCTTTCCTGCTCTGACTGGGGATGAGAGTATTGGTCTGTCTTTTCTTTTTCACACATACAAAGCAGATAGATAGCCAGGCTGTCATTACAGAGTACCCTTGAAGATAGGTAATTAAGAAGTAGCTGTTCCAAGATGTGTATTTTTTTAAATGGTACTAGTTGGGTTTATCTTAAGCTAACCAGCCTTCACACTGAGGTATAAAAATGATGTTTTTCATTAAAACTGAATTTTCACTATACTGTTATAAAAACTATGATTTGTTCAAGGAAGATGGTACTACTTTATATCCAAACTTTCTTTCTTTCTTTCTTTCTTTCTTTCTTTCTTTCTTTCTTTCTTTCTTTCTTTCTTTCCTTCCTTCCTTCCTTCCTTTCTTTCTTTCTTTTTTCCTTTCTTCCTTTCTT
>JADRCD010233796.1:9229-21119 GCA_019843815.1 Montemys delectorum | reverse complement strand
CAGTTTATTACACAGGAGTGAGCAGGCAGAGGGAGCGGAGGTCCTGAGTTCAATTCTCAGCCGCCGCGTGATGGCTCACGGACATCTGTACAGCTACAGTGTACTCATACACATAAAATAGATAAATAAATCTTAAAAAAAAAGAAAGAAAGAAATTATCAAAGCTGAATCTTAATAAATATTTTTAAGAAAATACTACAAAGAATCTTATAATCTGATCTTATAACTATATTTGGACACATATTTCTGACTTGATATTGTTTTACTTTGAAGCCTTAATTTTTTTCTTAACTGCATTATATTAGTTGCCATTTTCTTTTTTATTTGTACTTTGAAGAGCTGCCTCAAATTGTTCCAAAGCTTTAGACATTTTACTTTTGAGTATTTTTGCATTCAAACATTACATGTTTTCTATATTTTTAAATATCATGAACACAACTGCTCCAAATATATTTTATCACAAATTTTATATAGTAGGTTATTTTATTTCTTAGATTCATTATAATGACAGTTTCAAAATTAGCAGCCTCCCCATCCCCCCTCATCTGAGGGTGCTAGGTCCAGGGATTAAAATAATTATTAGTCCCATCCAGCTGTGAAAGTTACAAAATACATAAATAACCAGCAGGACAAGACCTCCCCAGTGGAACTTGTATCTGGAATACAAGCTGGTCTTGGACTGTAGACTACAACTAAGTATTGCCACATGCATAAACCAGTATACATTTTAAATATACTCTAAATATATATCATTAATATCCACAGATAAGTATATATCTCATGTCATATCAAAGAATTTTCTTTTCACCAGACAGCCACAACTGGTAAAAAATACAGAGATTAAGTCATCACAGTTTACAACCTCAACCAACACACAAATATCATATTATTCCTATACTTGTAACATTGTAGAACCATGGATGGAAAGATTGTAAAATAAAAGGATGAAGATGAATGCTGCTCAAAAATATTATATAAAATATGAAACATAGATTTTATATTTCAACAATGTAGCTGCACAAATGAGACATGCATAATGATCATATCAGTTGATATGCCCATGTGAATAGGAGATATCTTAAAAAACTCCATAGTGTGGAATAAGAACTTTAGATAGTCATTAACTGGTGGGAGGGGGACAATAATCATTCTTGGGATGAATCTCAAGTTCGATTATCAAATTATAAGATGTCATTATCTCACACACACACACACACACACATACACACACACACATACACACACACACAGAGACCTGCACACTTGCAGATAAAATGTGTTTATTTATGTATATATATGTATATATACATATATAATGTTTATATATACAAAGATATGTATACATGTAGATACATATATGTACACATATAAATATACACCTATGTACATGCACATATGCATGTGTATACATATATATGAATAAATATCCACATATATGTATATATAATATATGTATGTACACATAATATATGTGTATATATGTATTTGTGTACACAAATATAAAATAATAAATAATTTAATAATTAAAGAACCAATGGATTTGAAATGGAGTGGATGTACATCAGAGGAATTTGATTGGGAGATGAAGGAGTCAAAATGGTGTGAATACAGTCCATGTTTATATAGCTAATTTTTAAAAGTTAATTAGACCTTCTTCAGAGTAGACTGATTAATTTAGTGTAAAATACTCTAAAGATTATGCTGGTCAGTGGTGGCACACACCTTTAATACCAGCACTTGGAAGGCAGGGGCAGCTGGATTTCTGAGTTCAAGGCCAGCCTGGTCTACAGAGTGAGTTCCAGGACAGCCAAGGCTACACAGAGAAACTCTGACAAGGTTATGACAGAATAAATACCACCATTGAATGAAGTTGAGCTCAAAAGCCCATCAGTAATGAGGAAGGAGCATTGGTTTTCTTTAGTGGTATGACCCCTGACATGTCAACCACACTCCTGAGCAGGTCCCATTCCTAAGAGCATTTGAGAAACATAAACTGCACTTGGTGTGGAAAAAGATGAAAGAGAAAGAGGAGGAGGAAAAAGAAACAGGAGATGTAGTAGGAGGAAGGAAGATGAAGAGGAGGAGACTTGGGAGAGGGAAGTGAAGGGAAAGGGAAAAAGAAAAGAAAGATAGAGCCCGGCAGTGACGGCGCACGCCTTTAATCCCAGCACTTGGAAGGCAGAGGCAGGTGGATTTCTGAGTTGGAGGTCAGCCTGGTCTACAGAGTGAGTTCGAGGACAGCCAGGGCTACACAGAGAAACCCTGTCTCAAAACAACAAAACAAAACAAAACAAAACAAAACAAAACAAAAGAAGGATAGAAAGTGTGCTGGATAGGGGAGATAGAGAGGGTAGATGCATATCTGAGACAAGGAAGGAGAGAGAGCTTTAACATCATCAAAACACATTAAGTTAAATTTTTAACAATTAGCAATCTATTATTTATAAACACTCAAAGATTAAATTGTTGTTATGGTGTCATACCCAATTTTCCCCAGTGCTTAGCATGGTAACTATAATTTTAAAATTCAGATTGAAATCTGTGGTTTGGTTCTGTACTTCAGAGATGTGGTGTTAAATTTTAAAACCTTTGTAAACAAGAGCAAAAATTATGATAATATTAAAGTGCAATATATATATATATTCATACACAAAATGTGCACATGCTGTCATATATAGTTGTATGGGATATAACTATTCATCTAATGACAGTTAAATTTAAATTAAAAGTTGAAAAATTTTTTTATCCAAAACTTGTAGAAAAAACAATAATTTTACTAAAGAAAGGCATAATGCTAAAATTAAATTATTCATTTTTACCTTAACAGTACTGTTTTATGTTTTATGAGAATATGACAAACATGGTATAGCCTAACATGTGAAGAAAAATTCCAAAATCAAGGAAATCTGAAAAAGTGAAGAACTTGAGAATATTTTTTTGTAGATGTAAAATTTTATGGCTTAAGCTAGTCTTTTCAGTGATGAAATAGAAATGTCATGTCCAGCATCAAATTTTTCATTTTGTATTATATTATATGTTAAAATATACTGTCAAGTGCCAGAAACAGGAGATATACATTTGAAATATTGGACAAATATTTGAAATATAGATATGTGTGGGAACAAGATGGAGGATGAGGTGATGGAATCATGTAATGAATCTTGGGAAGCAGACTCCTAGGACCAGCATCAGTTCAGATCTGAGTTTATTGCATGGCATGTAAGCTTATATACAGTGTTTGAGCAAACCACAATCTACTAATTTGGCAGACAGTCATACCATGCCACATCAGCTCTGTGCCTCAGTGAAAGCCATGCCTGACAAGGTTACTCAGAAGGATAAGGGGCTGGCATGGTAACCTGTTAGGATTCCCATGAAGATGGAATGAGCAGCCACCGCCTTGGCCTCCATTCTTTTTCGCTGTCTTACCAGAGTCCTAAAAGCCATCTTACATCTAATGCCCTGTATGACAGATCAGGACCCCTCAAGGTGTTGCAGAGGTCTGGGTCACTATACTTCATCACACCTTTTTCTTTCACAAGGTTAACCTCCACATCCCCCACAGAGACGCATTTATTAAAACCAACACTAGTACTTTTTCATATGTAAAGCCACATCAACAGTTGTAATTATAAACTACATTATAATTTGAGGATCTTGGAAAATCAGACTTAGTATCATATAATTTTCAGTAGAACTATCACATTATTATTCTATCATCTCTGTATGGTACATAATGCATGATTATGCCTTCATGGTTCTGGTCAATATGAACTGCTTGAAGCATTGTTAGGTGTAATATTCCACAGAGAAGTTTCAGAGTTCGAAAATCAATGCTACTGGCATTCAGGTCAAGTATAAGCAGAGATCTTATGCTTTGATCACCCTCTCTGTTCTAAACACATAATAACATTTGATAAAATATTAAAAAGGAAATCCTAAAAGCTACTGCTGAGGGAAAATAAGACATAGATTTTTGTGTGTGAACCCAAAATAGAATAAAAACACAGAGAAAAAAGATGGAGTGAAGCTCCAGGATTGCAGTCTCAAAGAAAGGAGTGTTATCAGACATCCAGTTTCTTCAGTCTGAACATGCTAAGAGTTTTTTTTATATGGAATGATTGCCCTGAGCAACACTAATCACATAAAGCTATGAAATGTGATAGACTGTTGAAACACAAGAAAAAATTATTAGTCTGAATTATAAGAAACAAACCAAAGCCTAGATTTGAAAATGCAAAGAACCATTTCACACACACACACACACACACACACACACACACACACACACACACATACACACACACACACGTGAAATAGGGGAAAGGACAGGGAAGGAGGGAGGAAAGACAGAGCTAGAGAGAGACAGACAGACATATATATATATATACATCTATATATATATGGAGCATAATAATTTTAATATAGCCAGAAGATATAACATATAAACCTTTCTAAGCTCTTCACTATATTGTGAGCACAAGGAAGAGACAACTGAGGAAAAGCTGAAAGTTAATAACAAAAAGATAAGGAATAGTAGAATTTTCTGGAGTGTAACCAACATTTCAATCTTTCCAAATTCCATACTTCCTACACAAAGTAACAAAATATGCAAAAAAAAAACCCAAAATGCAAAAAGGAAAAGTACAAACATTATGATTAAAAAGTCTTCCACTTGACTTTAATTATATGAGATTTTTGCACAAACTTTGACTGGGAGAAATAGAAATAGAGGGGATCATGAAATCTAAACTGAAATGAGGTGAGTTTAAAAAGTGTCAAAAAGAATTTCTAATAATCCAAAAATCTTAAAGTAAAGGAAGTAATCAATGGTCCATATGCTAAGTAAATTCATTAAAACAACAACAACAACAACACTTGAACAACTGAGCAATGTATGAAAGCTAGCATTGGAGAACTCATAGAGGATTCCATAGAAAAAGGGGATGACGTAAATACAAATATGAATCCTGGACACAAATTACAAATCTCTGTAAACTATAGTTGCTCCTCTAGAAAAGTGTTTTGTTTTAAAGAAGAAATAATAGCTATGCTGAGAAGTAATACCATTTTTTGAGACTGCTTTTGGCATAATTAAGCAACATACAGAGAATTACTATAATACTTTAGCATTGTAGCACAACAGAAAAATATTATGTCAAAACAAACCATGTTTAGCCTCATACAATGATATTCTAGGATCAATAGTTATACATGTGATATTAAATAATATTACTAAAACAATTAATTCTAGTAAACAATATACTAATATCTCTGGAAAGAAAACTCCTTGAATAGTAGTTGTAACAAATTCAAGGTGGATTCTGCAGTTAAAATAAGAAAATTAATAGAAATTAGAGATTGTTATAGTATTGATATAATTCATTACAAAAAAAATGACTCTAAATGACTGTCTTTTGCAAAGTGCAACCTGAGATGCATTAGAAAAGGAAAACATGTGATAAAAATAAACCAATAAATCCAAAAATAAATAAAATGTAAATGAGGTATACCAACACTGTTTGATAACAGACATATTGTAATAGTAAGAACAAAACAAAACAAACCCTCGAGATTTCAAGCACAAGTTTGTCAATGGGCCTCATTGATTCAGAGCTGTCCCGACTTCCCACAGTGATGGAGTATTATCTGCAAATGAAAGATAAAATAAATTCTTTCTAACCCCTAGTTGTTTTTGCACATGGTGTGCCTTCACAGCAATAGAAACCTAACTGGGATTGCTGTTGATACCAGACTCATGGGATTTTATTGTGCAAGACTTCTCTGACCTGTCTATATTGGTTTTGGCAGGATTAAGGAAGTATTTTGAAACTTTGGAATGGAAAACCCAACTGGTGCGCAGGACTTAATGGGATATGGGAACTTAGAAGATAAGAACATTGGAAGAAGTACAGATGATGGAGTCCTGGTTTAAGAAGTTTTAGAAGAAAGCAAAGATTCTTTTGCTGCCGCCTAATATTGAGTATAGAGTCTACAGTCCTGGTCATCTGGAGTTGAAGAATTTGCTCTGATTAACAAGAGGCTGGAAACAACAGAGTGAGAGCTGGGCTAGAAGAAATTCATGCTGGTCAGCAGAGACTAAAAAGATAAACAGCTCTAATAGAGGAAACAATCATTATTGAGGTAAATATCGTAGAGAAAATGTTTTTTTTTGTTTTTTGGTTTTTTTTTTTTGTTTTGTTTTGTTTTTACTTCAGCACACAGAAGCTGTGGTCCTGAGGTGATCCTGATTGTATCTCATGCTGGCATCAAAACTTTGTAATGTGTAAGAGTTTCTCAGGTAGTACTGACTTTGAAGGACTGGAGGGTTTGTAGTGAGCATCTGGGATTTGGGCACTATGAAAGGTCTGGAGAGGCTGTTCTTTTTGACACAGCCTCATTTTCCATACAAGTCCCAGAATTAAAGGGCTCATAGGGAGAAGTTGAGAGTTGGTACTCTGTGGAAGAGGCAGAGCACAAGAAGAGAGCAGAAGATAAGCTGTTGTTAAAGATACAGGCTACTTGTAGTAGAGAACCCAGGATATTTGAGTCCAGTGTCTTATGATCATCACCACCACCAGCAGCAGAAACTGTGTTGTGGAGCTGACCTGAGCCTAGGAGTTGTATTATGGGTGCTGTAAAACTGTATTACAGATCCAGAGTCGAAGAATTTCTTAAACTCCTTGTAGCATAGAAGCTATTCATTTACATAATCTGACAACTAAGATTTTAGCTGTTGGAGTTTGGTTTTATTTGATTTGAATATAACTGCTAATTATTTACTCTCGGAAGAAGAAAGGTTGTTTTAAATATTTTCTCATTAATTTATATATTTATTCATTTTACAACCCAATATCAGCCCCCTTCCTTACAGTTCCCTCTCACATGTATCCTCCCCCATTCTATCTTCCCCTTCTCCTTTGAGAAGAGTGACCCCACCCTGGGTATCAACCCACTCTGGCATATCAATTCACTGCAGGACTAAAAAGATGCTCCAGTTAGATAAACAGGGCTCACAGGCAGACACCAAATTCAGGGATAGCCCCCGACTCCAGTTGTTCGGGGACCCATATGAAGTCCAAGTTATACTGCTGATATGTACTGGGTACCAGTTCCAGCCTATGCTTGCTCTCTGCTTGGTGGTTCGATCTCTGGAAGCTGCCAAGGGTCCAGGTTAGTAGACACTTTTGGTCTTCCTGTGAAGTTCCTATCATTCAGATCCCTTGATCCTTACCTCATCTCTTCCATAAGACTACCCTACCTCCATCTAATGTTTGGCTGGGGGTCTCTGCTTCTGTTTCAGTCAGCTGTTCGATGGAGCCTCTCAGAGGGCAGTTATGTTAGGCTCTTGTCTGCAAGCATATTAGAATATCATTAATAGCGTCAGGGATTGGTTCCTACCCACGAGATGGGTCTCAGTTTGGGCAAGTCACTGATTGTCTCTACAAGTCATAAGGCAGGACACATTTTGGGTCAAAGGTTTTGTGGGTTGATTGCTGTCATGACACTTCCCCTGGGAGTACTGCTTGGCTATAGAAGGTGGCCACTTTAACCTCCAAACTCTCCACTTCTTCAGAGTCTCAGTTTGAGTCACCTCCATTGACTCTCTTGGGCCTCCCCCATCCCAGTTCTTTGTGATGTCCTAGAGATGTACCCCGAACCACCTCAATTTTTTTCCTTTGCCTTGATCTCCCAATGCCTGATTCCCTGAACCTCTACTTCTCCTCCTCATCCCTCCTAACATCCAGTTGCCTTGATCTATGTACCTCCTACATCTATTTTAGTTTATCTTTTCAGTGAGATAAAAGTATCCTCCCTTTGGTCTTCCTTGCTGTTTGACTTCTTTGGGTCTGTGGATTGGAACATGAAGATTCTGTACTTTATAAATAATAAACACTTATAAGTGAGTACATACCATGCATACCCTTTTGGGTCTGTGTTATCTCACCCAGGATGATATTTTTTAGTTCCATTCATTTGCCTGCAAAATTCATGACGCCCTTGTTTTTAATAGCTGGATAGTATCCCATTGTTTAAACAAACCACATTTTCTTTATCCATTCTCCTGTTAGGTGTATCTGTATTTTTTCCAGTTTCATACTATTATGAGTAAAGCTGCTATGAAGATTGTTGAGCAAGTGTCCTTGTGGGATGGTGGAGCATCTTTTGGGCATATGCCCAGGAGTAGTGTAGCTGGTTCTTGAGGTAGAAATATTCCCAGTTTTCTGAGAAACATGCAAAATTGATTTTCAGGGTTACTGAACAAGTTTTCACTCACATCAGCAATAGACCAGTCTTCCCCTTGCTCCATATCCTCGCCACTATGTGCTATCCCTTGAGTTTTTGATCTTAGCCATGCTGATCGCTGTCAGGTAAAATCTGAGATTCATTTTGATCTGAATTTCCCTCATGATAAAGAATGTTGAACATTTCTCTAAGTGTTTCTTGGCCATTTGAAATTTCTCTGTAGAGAATTCTCTATTTAGCTCTGTACCCCATATTTAATTGAGTTATTTGTGTTGTTGGTGTCTAAGTGCTTGGAATTTTTATATATTTTGCACAACAGCCCTCTGTCAGATGTAGTATAGGTGAAAATCTTTTCCCAGTCCATAGGCAGTTGTATTGTCCTATTACCACTCAGGAGCTTTTCAGTTTGATGAAGTCCCATTTATTAATTATTGATCTTACTGCCTGAGCTTTAAGTGTTCTGTTCAGGAAGTTGTTTCCTGTACCACTAGTTCAGGAGTTCAGGGGTTTGGGAGTTCAGGAGTTCAATACTAGTCCCTTTTTCTGTTCTATTAGATTTGGTATATTTATTTTTATGTTAATTTCTTTGATCTATTTGGACTTGAGTTTACGCAGAGTGATAAATATGGATCTATTTGCACTCTTCTACATGCAGACATCCAGTTAGACCAGCAGCAGGATGCTGCCCTTTTCCATGGTGTGCTTTTAGCTTCTTAGTCTAAACTCAAGTGTATGTGAGTATGTGGGCTTTTTTTTTTTTTTTTTTTTGATCTTACATTAGACTCTATTGATGAACCTGTCTTTTCTATTCCAATAACATGTAGATTATTTTTATTATCATTGCTCTGTACTACATATTGAAATCAGAGACAGTGATATGTCTACAAGTTCTTTAATTATAAAGGACTATTTTAACTATCTAGAATTTTTTGCGTTTCCACTTGAAGATGAGGTCCATTTGATATTATCAGACTATTTCAAGGTATGTGAAGAGTTTTGCTGGGATTTTGATGTGGATTGGCTTTGGTTAGATGGTCATTTTCACTCTGTTAGTCCTACTGATCCAAGCATGGGATGTCTCTACATCTTCTGGTATCTTCTTCAATTCCTTCAGAGACTTGATGTTCTTTTCATATAGAACTTTGACTTGCTTAGTTAGAGTTACCCCAATATATTTTATACAATTTTGGCTATTGTAAACGGTGTTGCCTTACTAACATCTTCCTCAGCCATTTTATCATTTGTATTAAGGAGGGCTACTGATTTCTTTGGGTTAATTTTGTATCCATTCAGTTACTGAAGATATTTATCAGTTGTAAGAGTTCTTTGGTAGAGTGTTAGTCATCACTTACATATATGACCATATCATCTGTGATTAGCCTTATTTTGACTTCTTCCTTTCCAATTTGCATTCCCTTGATCTCCATCACTTGTCTTATTGCTCTAGCTAGGATTTGGAGTGCTATATTTAAGAGTAGGGAGAGTAGCGAGCAGCTTTCTGTTGTCCTTGATTTTAGAAGGATTACTTTAGGTTTCCTTCCGTTTAATTGGAAGTTGTCTATTGGCTCCCTGTATGTTGACTTTATTTTGTTTAGGTATGTACCTTGTATCCCAAATCTTTCCAAGACTTTTAGCATGAAGGGTGTTGGATTTTGTCAAAAAGCTTTTCCAGCAACCAATGAGATGATTATGTATTGTTTTTCAATTTCTTTATATACTGAAACATGTTGATGGATTTTCCAATATTAACCCCACCTGCATCCCTGGGATAAAGCCTACTTGATTTTTAAAAATGATGTCTTTTCTTGATTCAGTTTGCAAGTATTTCTATATCAATGTTCATAAGAGAAATGGGTCTGAAGTTCTCTTTCTTTGTCGAGTCTTTGTGTGGTTAAGGTATCATGGTGACCAAGGCCTCATAGAATGAGTTTGGCAATGGTCCTCCTGTTTCTATTTTGTGGAATATTTTGAGGAGTATTGATATTACCTCTTCTTTGAATGTCCAGTATATTCTGCACTATCACCATCTGGCCCTGGGAATTTTTTCATTGGGAAACTTTTAATGACCACTTCTATTTCCTCAGGGGTAATTTAGATAGTTATCCTGAACATGATTTAAATTTTGTAAGTGGTATCTGTTGTGAAAATTATTCGTTTTATTATATTTTCCAATTTTGTGAAATATAGGCTTTTCAAGTAAGATCTACTTATTCTTTGAGTTTTCTTAGTGTCTGTTGTTACATCTCCCATTTCATTTCTAATTTGGCTAATTTGGGTACTCTCTGTCTTTTAGTTAGTTTGGCTAAGGGTTTGTGCATCTTTTTGATCTTCTCAAACAACCAACTCTTGGTTTTTATTAATCTTTGTATTTTTCTCTTTGTTTCTAATTGATTGACTTCATCACTGAGTTTGATTATTTTCTACCATCCACTCTTCTTCATTATGTTTGCTTTTATATATATTTCAGGTGTACTTTTAATTGTTAGTCTGAGAACTCCCCATTTTCTATTAGCATTGCTTTCATTGTGTCCCATAAGTTTGGATTTATTTTGTCTTTTCATTTTTTTGTAGAAATAAAGTTGCATTGTTTATTTTAGGTATGAAAGATTTTTAATAAAATTCTCCTTTACTAACATAAAATTATAAAGTTGTTTCTGCTATTTTAATTTTTCTTTTTATATTAATTAATTTAATTTTTACACTCCATATTTTATTCCCCCACACACACTCCACATTGATCCACCCTCCTACTGTTCCACATCCCATGCCTCCTCCCCACTAACCTGTCTTCATGTGAATGTCCCCAACCCTGACCCTTCCTGACCTCTAAACTCCCAAGGTTCTCCAGTCTTTTGAGGGGTTAGGTGTATCATCTCTGAATGAACACATTCCTAGCAGTCCTCTATTGTATGTGTGTTCCAGGCCTCATATCAGCTGGTGTATGCTGCCTGTTTGGTGGTCCAATGTTTGAGAAATCTTGCTTTGTGATTCTGTATATGGTGAGTTTTGAAGGTTTCATGAGGTGCTGAGAAGATATAATCTTTTTTTTGTTTGGATGGAATATTCTGCAGATAACTTTTAGGTTCATTTGATTCATGACTTCTGTTAGTTTCATTGTTTCTTTCTTTAGTTTCAGTGTGGGTTACCTGCTAATTGGTCATATTAGGGTATTGAAATCTCCTACTCTTAATGTGTGAGGTTCGATGTGTGATTTAGACTTTAGTAATGTACTTCTTACTAATGTGGGTACCCTTACATTTGGGACATAATCACTCGAAATTGAGACACAGTCTTGGTGCACTTTTCTTTTGATGAATATGAAATGTCACGATGTATATGTTTTGATTACTTTTGGTTGAAATTCTATTTTATTAGATGTTAGAATGACTACCCCAGCTTGTTTCTTGGGTCCCTTTGCTTGGAAAACCATTTTCCAGATCTTTATTGCACTCTTAGATTTTTCAAAATCTATTTAATAAGGCTTCTTAAAAAGTTTTTCCCTTCTAGCCAACCACCCTCCAGAGGTAGTGGAGAAAAAAAAGTTAGGGCAAATGGGGATGTCTCTCTCTCTCTCTCTCTCTCTCTCTCTCTCTCTCTATATATATATATATATATATATATATATATATATATATATATATAT
>JADRCD010233793.1:0-41987 GCA_019843815.1 Montemys delectorum | reverse complement strand
ATAGCATTTAAGGGACACAAATTATTTTAAGAAGACAAAGCACCACGTTCTGTGTGATAACCCGAAATGCATAGGAGTGTTTACAAGAAAAGGTCGGACAGGAGAGGTGGCGCCTGGGCAGGGCCAACCCTGGGAACACACTCGCAGACCCCACCCTTAGGAGACATGGTGGGGCTGAGCTGTAGTCAGCCAATGTTCTAAGTCCTTCTTCAGCTGGGTGTTAGCTGTCACAATTTTTAGAAGAAGAAAGGATACTCCTCCCCTGGCAGGCTTTGCTGTGACCCTGGGGAAGACCTAGCACATCGTCCCTAAGCACTAGCAGGGGTGTGCCCAGCAGAGGCCCAAGGGGCCACACTCTGGAGTTGAGAAGGCTCCATTTGCCCTTTGCTGTCCTGAGCTGTGGTCAGACAGTAAACACATCTTCACACCCCAAGTCATCGCTAAAGCATTTCATGTCGTGGTGATTAATCTGTAACTTATTTTCTGCAGAGACCAATTTAGTTTTCTCTCCCCTTTTTTTATCTGCTGTCAGCAGTTCTGTCAATACCCCTTTGTGACCCAATGCCGCGGTATTTAATACAGAAACCTTCCCATCGATTGCAGCCTCCCCATACTGGCGTCTCTTCTTCTATTGTTTGAGGATATTGCCTTCTGTGGTAAATTTAATCTTATGCTCACTGCATCATTACCTTCTGCAATTAAATTGGAGATCCTTTGCCATTTATAATCATTAGCTGAACCCTGGGGAGGCCTGGAGTGTGAGGGTCTGTGGGGTGTGTGGACCCCGATGAAGGGCTGAGCGGTCTCCCTGCTTCCATCTGCTCGCTCAGCTCCACGTCCTGCTGCCTTCAGCTCTGTGGACATCAGTGGTTCTGTCATGTGGAAAGCAGAGAGCCTGGTTCCACCTCCGCTAGTGTCCACACAGGACACACAGGGTGATGGTTCTTACAGATGGTTGCGTCTGTGAAGGAGCAAAGCTTGTTTTAGAGACACAGTCCTGCCTGAAGTTCATGATCAGTGTTCACAGGAATTGTTTCTTTCACATTTGGGTTCCCTTCCCCAGAACTAGATGTAGTTTGGAAGTATTTATCTTGCCATGTCACCTGCCTGTCTTTTTATCTTTTTAGTATGTGATTGCACAAAGCACATGTTGATGTTCTTCTTGATTTCTTTTTTATTTATTCACTGAAAATTTTATACATATTTTAATCATATTTATCCCCTCCCCTAATCCCAGATCATCCCCTCCTCCCTATGCACCTAACTCATTTTTAATTAGCATACATATTAGTGTTTAGTGTTTATTACATTTTTGAAAAAAAATATTTTGTTATTTCTCTTCCTAACATCCTGCTATCTCACCACCCTGTATCTTCTCCTACAATAGATTTTTATTAAAAAAAAAAAAAAAGATTTCACGTGGCTCAGCTCTATAGTCCAGCTAATCAGGATGCTTAGGCAGGAGAATTGTAATTTTAAGGCTTTCTTGATTATAGAGTGTGTAAAGGGTCAGGAAGGACAACTTAGTGAGACTCCGTTTCAAAATAAGAAGTTAAGGGCAGAGCTCTCACTCTTGTAGAGCATGTGCTAGCAGGCCCTGAATTTGTTCCCCTGAACTGCAAGCAGACTTGAGATAGGCGAGACCCCTCAGCAGCAACCCATGCAGCACTTCCCAGTATTGGCCATGCGTGGCGCATCGCATCCCCAAATTCCACAGTGCACAAGGCTTGCCCTTGAGTTGGACCCTGTGGTCTAGACAGATGCACAGTGGTGGGGCTCCTGCAGGGGTCTCTACTGCCCTCAAGGCCCACTGTTCAGCTTGTTTTCTCTTGTTCTCTTCTTGTTCTTCTGGTAAGCCCCTATTTTCTTGCCTTGCCACTATATCTTCAGCTGTGTTTCTTCCAGAATGTCACAGAATTGAGACCCAATGTATGATGGTGAGCTCGGCTTCTCTCACTTTGTCAATGGGTGTAAGGTTCCCATGTCTTCTTATATCCCAGTCCCTACTTGTACACAGTACTGTTCCTCTTGGAGTTTAAGCCTGAGAACCCGAGGAACCTTGGATTCTGAAGGCTTTCTCATCCTGGTATCCCTAGGTGCCTATGTTTCTAGGTTCTACATTGAGGTCTGTGAGCCATTTGAGGCTATATTTATTTAAGGTCTTAGACTCTACCCAGAGGGAGAATGGGGCCTTCTACCATCCAGGTGAGATGAGAGTTTCCGTTTCCATTTTGAGCTTTTCTACTGAGATGGAACTGGAGTGGTTACTATTTAAAAGTTTCCTGACGTATATGCACATTTTATAGGGATATACAGGCTTCCAGAGGCATCTCTGGGTCTTCTCTGCTGATATTTAATGCTGTGGTGTCTCTGGCTTTACATCTGAGACACGTAAGGCTTAAAGAAAGCCTGGGAATGGGCTGGTGAGATGGCTCAGCGGTTAAGAGCACCAACTGCTCTTCCGAAGGTCCTGTTTTCAAATCCCAGCAACCACATGGTGGCTCACAACCATCTGTTATGAGATCTGATGCCCTCTTCTGGTGTGTCTGAAGACACCTACAGTGTACTATATATATATATAAAAGCCTGGGAATAACCCAAGGCCCTCTGGCCTGCCTCTTGCCTTATATGTCTTACAGTAGCTACAGTTTTGCTTTGCAGGGCAGAAAGAGTACCTACTGCACCTTCTATTAGTAGATTCCTCCTTGGGGCTGGCATATAGATTCAGAGGTTCAGTCCATTATCATCAAGTTGGAAGCATAGTATAGGAGGAGCTGAAAGATCTATATCTTCTTCTGAAGGCAAACAGGAGAAGACTGGCTTCCAGGGAGCTAGGATGAGGGTCTTAAAGCCCATGCCCACAGTGACACGCTTCCTATAATAAGTGCCACTCCCTGGGCCAAGCATATTCAAACTATCACAAGTACTCGGGACCTGAGGCAGAAACATCAAGTGTTCATAGTCTACTTGATGCTGTAGAGTGAATTCAGAGCTTATATGTGAAGCTATCTTCCTTTAAAAGCAAACTATCTTTAAAGTCCAGAGTTTTGTAATTACTAAGTACATATTCTATTGTGACCGAGTAGCTATCTGTGTCCTTGGATTTTGTAAACATTTCAGATAATTCACTGATCCCCAGCACTGGAGTCATATGTCCAGCAGCTGAGTGCTGGTGTCCCCAGCTGTAGGGACATCTTCCTGGCAACAAGTAGATCCACATCTTTAGGACTAAGTATGTTTACTGTTTACGGAAAGGAGCTGCTAGCACTGGAGTTGTGGTGCAGTCCCAATTCTGAATGCCTCCCTCTCCACATCCAGGGCCATCTGATAGGTGACCCACTGCAGACCCTATGGCTACAGACAAGGCCTTGGCATGGGTCAGGGCTGAGGTAAAGGAGTACAAACAAGGGAATGCCTGTCATCAGGTGGTACTGCAGGCTTTAGGATGCAGGCCTGTTTAATGCTGCTCTGTAACATGATGAGCCTGGGCAGGTTGTCTTGTTCAACTGTCCAGCCATCATCTGCATTTCAAGTTAGAGAACATGGAATGTAATGGCAGAGTTGTGTAAGGACAGAATCCCTAACTGTGGGATGGCTAGCACTTGGTACTTACCTGACAAATGAGTGAGTGGGTGTTAGGTGGTAGGCCTCTTAGTGGGAGACTAGATAATAGGTACATGCATGGATAGGTGCATTGGTAGATGAATGGCTACATCATTGCATGGATGCATAGATGTATGCATGTATGCTATGTTATAGTACTTGATGTCCAGACCAGATTATTTATTGATAATGGTCACCAAAGGTCCTAGGGCAGAAAGGCAAGAGCTAGAGAAGAAAGCAACTAAGATGCTGAAATGCATCCTGTGTTTATGTCCTGAATAAATGATGTTCTCAAGGTCAACAAGTGATGATCAATATCAAGCATGAAAGTCATAGGTGTGGCCAAGCTCAGCTCTTTTAGAGACCCAAGAAGGAGGAGCTCAAGTTCAAGGTCATCTTGGGCTACCTAGAGAGTCCTTATCTCAAGAAACAAAATGAAATGAAGCCACACCTTGGACACAGTACAACTTAGTTGTTCCTGGTCTTTTCTTTAAGCATTAGTTGTTCCTCATAAAAGGTCTTTATTCCTGGCCAAGGAATTGACTGTAACTAGGATGGTCTCTTCAGAGGTCACTGGGTCTATTGGTATCACAAAAACAAGTTTCACATTCTGGCCCATCCTGGTAAGTACATGTGAGTTTGCATATGTGGCCTTCCAGAACCAAGATGCTCTGTATAACAAGGAGAAGAGCAAGCAGAGGCCTGTGAGCTGTGTCTGGTATAACGTGAGTACACGGCTGTGATACATAATTCTACCTGATGCTGTCACCTATACATGGATGTATTTTCTATGCAGGAAGACTCCGTTTCCTAGGAGCCACCCCCTCACCCCCACCCCCGACTCTCCAACCAGCCAATGGAGTACAATTCAAAGCACACCATCCCAGGAAGATGTGCCCCTGATGGTAGTACATAATGACACACTGGCTTCTGTGTCCTCTGATATGCAGTGCCACAAGCTGTGGTTCCCACACAAACATGGGATCCCATCTGTACCTTGTCTCCAAGTCTTTGATTGCATTAGCTTTCCCGTCGCTGTGTCACAGTTCCTGTTACAAATGATGTAGAAGGAAGAAAGACATATTTTGCTCAGTTTTACCTCACCAATATTATGATGGTAGAACAGATCGGTTCACACCCTGGTGGCAGCAGGGGACCGAGCAGAGCATTTACTTCAGGGTGGCCAGGAAGCACAGCAGAACAAAGAATTCAGACAAGGTGCAACCTTAAGAGGCACATCCCAATGACCTACTTCCTTCAGCTAGTCCCTGCCTCCTAAGATTTCCAGACCCTCCCAAAATATGGCAGCACCAGTTAGAAGCCAATCATTCAAATTATGAGACTAAGGGGGCATTTAATATTTAAAGCATAACCTTCTTTTGGCTCCCAAAGGTTATGGCCATCTTATAATGCAAAATGACTTAAGCCCATTGCGAATAGTGTGTAGTCTTAACATTTCAGATATTGTTCAAAAGCCCATGTTGACTCAAAGCCACTCTTAGCTGTGTGCCCTATAAAACTCAAAAAACAAATTGCTTACTCCAATAGACAGTGACACCAAGTAAACATCTCTATTCCAAAAGCGAGAAACAGGAAGATAGCAATGAAAGATTGGACCAAAGCAAAACTGGAACTCAGCAGGACAAATGTTAGAACCTCTAGTTTCAAGTCTGGCGACCAGCACACGGCAGTGTGATGTGAAGGCTAGCAGACTTGAGCCACCGTGTGCCTCTAGGCCAGCTCTGTTCAGTGCCCACTGCTTTCCCTTGTAGATGTTCTGTGCTCTTTTTACCCCAACATATTGAGATCTCAACTTTGGTTTCACCCTCATGGGTCCACACTGCTCTCTCAGGGACCTTACTCTTGGGGACACTGCCCTTCCACACATTGCCTGGTCTCCCAGTCTTTCCTTTCAAATCCTGGAGGAAGCTCCCATGACCCTGCAGCTTTTATTTTCTGCATCCCTGTAAAATTAACATCATGTAGATGATGCCAAGGTGTTCTGCCAGCTTGAGTGGCAGTCAGGTCTTCTTGGACTGGTAGTAGCCTCTGAATGCCTGAGTGGCAGAACACAGCAAAAGAAATCCTGCAAGAACAATTTTTGGGCTGCCTCTGTAAGAAGGGCACCCTGGGGTGCTCTGTCTCAAGGGAAAGGCTTTCTGTAGTTCTTTCATCCCTGTGAGCCCATGGGATCTGTCCAGTCCCTGAGGGGCCCTCAAGTAGACTTCCTTTTGTTCCATTGAGAAGCGAGGTCTTTCTGGTAACTTTAGTCTCTTTAGCAGCTATGTCAGTTTGTCCATGGTTTTCACTATGTTTGTTTTCTACCCAAAGTACATATTTTTCAGGTCTTTTTTGCTGTTTTACCTTCTGATTCTCACTGTAAGCCTGATTTACAAGCAGCCAACAGTAGCCCTGCCACAGCCTTGAGGTTTCTTGCAGGTTAGTCTGCCCTTCTTAAACCCAGGTTCCCACATGAACTTCAGTCTCACTATCTGTACACAGACTGTACATTTGCTCTGACTCATTCCCAGGGCCCAGAACATCCACATGTTGTGTGTTATGTCATAACAAAATGAAAAAAAAAAAAAGTTTAGCACAGCCAGCAAGTGCCAGACAATTGAGATGTTTTCTTTTATTTGATTCCTGTACCCAGTCCTATAAGGACTGTCTCCATTGTGCATTTGAATTACATTAGAGGATGCCACTCCTAAGACTTAGTGACCTGCCTACACTCATCCTCAGAAGCTGGCAGAGCCAAACCACTCTTAGAGTACAATTCCTAGACTGAGATAACAGGGTGGGGATGAGTGGGTGGGGTCAGTACTTTCAGATGGTGTTATAGGCATCATTTGCACCCGGACCCAAATGTAGCTTAAGAAGAGAGAGAGTTGGATAGTGATACAAGAATAAAAAAGACAAAGCAGTTCCAAGGTTGATTGGTTCAGTTTCTCAATAGTGTGAAGGTCTCCTGTTCCACCTCCCTCTGCTCTGCCCTGTCTACTTATCACTGATGTGTCATGATGCTGGCCAGGCAGCCGCAACAGTTCCAGCCATCACATCAAGATCCCTACAGTACCAGCAATGGGAAAGCTGAGTTCTCTGTCCAGGTGTCAAATACGTTCATACCTAACTAGTCACTGGCTTCAAGCAACTCATCCTTAATGCTGGGAAGGGGCTTAGGGTAGGAGGGTCAGAGTTGTCACGTGAGCTGCACCTTCCTCGCTCTTCACACAGCCCTCACAGGTTGCTTAGTTCTCCCTACATTGTAAGTACCCGAGCCTTGCTTCTTGAAGGACGCAGGATGGGGTGCTTGATTCTCTTTGCAGGGCTGCCTTTAACATAGTGCTTGCTCCTGACCGATTTCTGGCTCAGTGGCCATAGTGACAAAAGTGCAGCTTTTTGTCCTCACTACTCTAACTCTGAGGCTTTTCTGAAATGCAACCTGTGTGAGGCTCAAGAAGGTCACTATATTTTGTCACTGGATGGTGTTCCCACTTGTTTGTGTCCTGGGGTTAGAGACATTTCATCTGAAGGCATTTTCTAGATCATTCATTTTGGACCAGGAAGCCCTGAATATGACAATGGTTGCCATCCCCTATGGAGTTCTTGCTGAGCTGTCTCCATGCTGCGGGGAAACAGGATGATGGCCATCCTGCAGCATATGTTGCTGCTGCCCTGAGCGGGTTCTTTCTAAGGTTTACCTTCTCTCTTCCTTGCCTTAGGAATAGGTACACTAGCCTGATCAGGGGTCAGGTCCTGGTTTCCCCTCAACTGACTGCTTGGCCATGAGTGAGTTCCTCACACTCTCTGAGGCCTAGTCTTCCCATCTGTGAACTAAGGGGAGTCCTTATGGAGACTCTAAACTTGAGATTCTTTCTTATTCTATCTCACCTTGATCTTTGAACTTCCTGATATCTTAGCTTAGGACCTCTGCTGCTGTCTTATACTTGACAAGAACATGGCCTGTCTCACACAGCCCACACTGATATGTATGGGCCTTATGTACCACTTGAGGCCTGTGTATGGTTCAGCGGACCCTCCACATGAGCTGTCTCTTGAACTGTGGGCTAGTGATTGACCAGAGGCTTGCCTGCTTCCAAGCTCAGCAACATGGCTTTTGGAGGATGTAGCTCCTGCTGGCTAAGCCTCTTCAGGATATCTCTCACAGTGTGGTTGGTCCCTGAGGTGGAGCTGGTTAGGGGTCAATTGCCTAGGAAAGTGAGTTGCTGAGGCCACTTCTGACTATTTATGGCCCAGCCATAGGCATTTTATCTCCAGCCCCAACAGAGACAGTTTGTCTTCCCATAGCTTGGTTTCCTGGCCACCGTGAGGATGTCCTGTTCCTTTTCTGGCCTCTGCCTTGAGTGCCTCCGTCCTTTTTGTGCCTGCCCCTCAGGAAACTATACTCTTTCCTGCAGCTGGGGAAATCTTGGAAACATACACCATCATTGCTAACTGGGCCCTGCCACACATTTGCTAGGTTTCTTTGTTGCTGTATGGCTTGAATTCTCAAGACAGCCATGTGTCTTGTGACTTTTGGTGATATAATCAAGGGAACGAACTAGTCGATAGTTCTGTGTGCCTTGCCTGGCCCTGCTGTCCTGAACCTTTCCATCCAGGCAGGTACTGAGTGTGCAGAGGCAGCGCTTGCACAACACTAAGTTGCTGTTTGACTGTGTGATTAATTGGTGGTTGGTTGATGACTTATTAACTAATGGCTTCTTGTTTCAGAAGTGTAGACCTGTCCACAGATGTGAAGTTCAACAGGGGAAGTAGGCTATGCTTTACCCCATTGGCTAGGCTTTGCCATAGGGCCTTCATGGGGTGGGGTGGACATTGTGAGGTTGTGTTGTCTGAGACTGGGGGAGGGTCATTCCTCCTGGCATTGTGCTAGGCATCTTTCCATACAGCTTTACCATTGAGCTTGCTCTGTCCCTTCTTGAACCTGTAACCTTTTAAAGACCTGAGCCAGAGCTGGAGAGATGGCTCAGCGGTTTAGAACTTTCAGAGGACCCAGGTTCAAGTCCCAGCACCAGAATGATGGTTTACAACCATCTGTAACTCCACTGCCAGGGGATTCAATGCCCTCTTCCAGATTCCAGGGCACTAGGCACATATGTGGTGCATAGACATCCATGTAGGCAAACACTCTTACACATAAAATAAAAATAAATCTACAAAAACCTGATATGACCTATGATCTTGTTTTCCTGAAGACAGCGCATGAATGTGCTCAGTGGGACATTGATGAGGAGCTGTTGTTGAGTAGGCAAAATGAACTGTCCCTGCTTATTGAGCTTATGTATTTTAGTATATTCTCTGTCATCTGTGAGCTATCACTAACTAGAACACTAGAATACTAGGTTTTCTTTTTTTTTTAAGATTTATTTTATTTTTTATTTTATTTATGTGTATGAGTACACTGTACCTGTACAGATGGTTGTGAGCCATCTTGTGGCTGCTGGGAATTGAGCTCCGGCCCCACTCTCTCTGGCCCCTCTCACTCTGCTTCGCCCCGCTCGCTCCAGCCCGCTTGCTCCAGTGTAATTAACTGTAACAATCTTCAGATACACAAGAAGAGGGCATCAGATTTCATTACGGGTGGTTGTGAGCCACCACGTGGTTGCTGGGATCCAAACTCAGGACCTTCGGAAGAGCAGTCAGTGCTCTTAAACTCTGAGCCATCTTGCCAGCCCCATGTGTTTTAGTATATTCTCTGTCACCTGTGAGCTGTCACTAACTAGAACACTAGGTTTTCAGGGGACTAGACTGAGTGGCTCTCTGTAAACCGTGAGAAGGCACTGTGGGAAGGCTTTCATTCACACCGTGTGTTTGAAGATGAAGACATAAAACGTTAAGTTGCCATCATTTAACGCCTCAGACTAGCCATTCTGCATCCTTACTTACTATGATAATACACATGTGGGTGTCTGCATTTATAACTGTCTGGTGGGAATTTCTTTTAGATCTTGATGTAGCATTGCTATTGTGCCTCCTCTTTAATAACTGCGTTCCATCATGGCGGCTAGCTCTTATCACCTTCCTCTGTCTCAGAGCCCAGGTGCCATGCTGTGCTTCTTGCTGCCATTCCCTCTCACCTTATGCAGCATCAGAGTAGCTTCTTCAGACCTCAGACCTCAGTATGCTCTTCACTTGTTCTACAGTGTCCCCTTGTAACTCAAAGTCTAAGCCTTCCTTTTATGCGCTTTTTTTTATTGTTGATTGCAATGTTGGGACACACCTGGGCTTTGTGTCTACTAGGCAAGCAGTGTCTGCCACTGAGCCACAAGTCCAGCCCCCTGTCATATCCTTGTACTTAGTATTTCATTGTATTCCACCCACCCACCCCTGTGCTAACTGAAAAGAGATGTACTCTGGTAGCAGAATTGAGATCCCATTCTGCAAAAGTAAGGAAAAGCAAGGGACCATGAACCCAATACAATGAGGGCAGAGGACACTAGTCTCATTAGTAGAACAGCTCTCTTTTGCCTGTCCCCACCATTCACCCAGCTGGCCTCTTTTGGCTGCCCCTGATTGGCTATCTCTTACTGTTCTCTGGGAGTTGTATAGTGAGTTCTTAAAGTTGGCTTATATCTTGCCAGTATGGCCTGCCAGGTTCTGTGAGCATCATTCCTTCTGCCCTGGGATTTGAGAAGACTGGGTTAGGTAAGAGAAAGGACAAAAATGGGTGGGGTCTTGGTGTCTCTAGTACTCATCTGCCCTGATCTCCAGCCACCACCCCAACTATGATGATCTTGAGATATCCCAGGCTTCATGGGCTCTTCCTCTTGTTCCGTTCTTTTCCTGAATTGCTGTGTGAGCTGCCTGTGTTGGAGATTGTAAGCCTTGGCCTGCAGAATGGCCTGTACCTCCAGCTCTTCATCCACTTCCTGGTTTCTCATCAAGATTCTGACTCTTCATCATACCCATCCCTCTTGTGCTGCTACATGTTTCTCTAAGCAGACTGCTGCTGTATGTCCTATCTTAGGAGAACTTAATGGATCACCATGTTTACCTAACTCACGACCACATTCTCACCAGGTGCAAGGGGCTGTTGAGCCACACATTTTACATATGTCTGTGTGTTCTTTTCATGGTGGCTGCCACAGCCCCCTCCCACTCCCACCTTCAGTATCTAACACTTTCCCCAGGCCTCTCCCACATGATGCTCCTAATCCCTTCCTGAAGTCCCCAAAGACCTAGGGATTCCCTTCTCTCTTCTTTCATGCTGTCCTCTTGTTTGGGTATTTTTCTGGTACCTGCATAAACTGCCTCAGTGTCCCCATGAAACAGGGCAAATGCCTTCTGTACAAGAGCAAAGGTGGCCCTCAGCTCTTTGTGAGGGGTATGAAATGTCAACCTGTGACAGTAAGGTCTGTGGGTCTTCAGAGCTGGGATCCTTAGCATCCTTCAACAGCATGCTGATGAGTCAGAAGCGTGAGGCTTACTCTATGTGTGTGTGTGTGTGTGTGTGTGTGTGTGTGTGTGTGTGTGTGTGTGTGTTTGGGGTTTTCTGGGATAGAGAATTAGCACTATTCAGAGAAAGGAGTGAAGTCCTTTGGGGCAGTAGCCGCTCACTGCAGCAGACAGTAAGCCAGAGGCTTGGATAGTGAGCTATGCTCTGACAAAGTACTGCTTGTGCTTTTTTTGGCTTGTAGTCTCCCTGAAGGGAAGATGGGTGGTTTCCCCTCAGTGCCTGGGGGAAGAAGAATAGGAGGTGCATCTTCATAGCCACTTTTGAGACATTGTTTGGTCACCCATGGCTATTTCCATGAACTCTTCCCTGCCAGAATGTCCTGTGTCCCACCTGCCTGTGACCTTTTCTTACACATGCTTTGCTGGGTGATAGGTTCCAGAATGTCTGGTTTCAAGAGTAAGAGCTGTAGTTGTCATAATGCTCCACTAGAGAGGCCCTCACCTCTATGCACTTGTCTTCTTGTGCCCAGCCAGGACTGTTGCAAGGTCTCCACTGTCCAGGCAGCATTTTCAAAACAATATAGAGATCTTAAAACTCCAGCCTCAACGTACTTCTGTGTTGATTGGCCTCCACTGGTGAGAGGAAAGCCCAAGCTTCAGGTGCGGGTGACTTCTCATCCCCTCCCAGATGCTCTGATGTCTCTTCCACCCCGTCCTCTCATGGCTTTGCTCTCTGATGTCTCTTCCACCCCATCCTCTCATTGCTTTGCTTCCTAGTGCTATGATTCAGGCCTATGTTTGTCCCATGGTTTGGAGGGCACATGAACACTTGGTCCTGCCATAAGACAGTGTACCTCATTAGCAACCCCAGAAGACCTTGACTATTCCCAGGTGCTGAGGCCACACAGTCACTCAGGGAACTCGAAGAGCACAATTTGAAGGTTTAAATGAATTCACCAATAGTGGGTTTGGGATGTTGGAGAAGTATAAGAGATGGTGTTTAATTTACTCAGATGAGTGGAGCTCCGAATGGACCTTGGAAGGACCCGTGGGCCTTTGCCAAAAGATCTCAGCAGGGGAAAGTGGGGTGGGCTTGTCTCCCAGGCTTGGAGCCAAGGCCTGTCTTTTCACAGTACCCCAAAAGACAGTTTGTGGGCTCGCCAGCCTGTGGGGATTGAGTGACCCTCTGTGAGGATCCCATGTTCCTCATGATAAAGGGGAGAGCGGTTGCATTATATTGGGAACAAGATTTGATTGAAGAACATGTGTCATTTTGGAAGGAGCTGGCCATGGAGACTTAGTTTTTCTGTCTTTGGGAAAGCCAGATGTTTGAGTTATTCCATATTGTTCTCTTCAAGCTTGAGATGATTGTCTCTAATCACACATTTGAAGCAAGCCTTCCACAATAGGGGCTATTAATGTGCCTTCTATTTTTTGCTGTGCAGTGTTTTATTTTATTTTATTTTTCCAATAAAGTTCAAATGGTCTTGCCTTTTGAGAGGGGGAAACAAAGACCGAACCTCCGATTGTTCTAATTATTTCCATAAAATCTTGAGAATCGTATAAAGAGTCCAGATCTTTCTTCTCTTCTTTGAACAATACCCGTCATACCAGCTGGCCAGCTCAGCAGCACTGGAAGGAAGGGGACAGCTGAAGTTTACCGCCGGCCGTTGGAGCCCACACCACAACTGTACACAGGTGGCCACAGCAAGTGATACGACCCTTCGAGGATGGGACACACGGAGCATGAGGTCAGTGCTGTACACACACAATGGGTTCCTGCCTGTCTCCCTTCTTCACCCTCAGAAGTTGATTGAAAGCTAGAGGCACTGGGGACACAGGCTTGCTGTCTTCATCTTATTTCTGTAGGAATTATCTTCACCCCAAACTAAGCTAATAGCTACAATGCAGGGAGCTGTCACGTTGCTGGCTTTGGGATGTCCCTTAGTTTTTCCTGTATCAGAGGCAGCGCAGAAGGAAACCAAGTCCAGGGCTTTGTGGTGCCTCACAAGCCCCATGGCGACACAGATGCTTCATCTCTGTGATTAGCGCTGTAGGCTGGCACTTTCAGTCCCAAGCCTAAGCCTCCCTTGTGGAGTTGTCTGGCCATTTCTGTGCTTTCAAGAGCCATACCTATTGGGCAATCATATTTTGTCATTTAAGTAATTATACGCAACAACCAGCAGTTCTAATGGAACAAACAAGAGCGATTTTTCTGTTCCAGTTGTGATTTTGATAGGCAGAGGAGTGATGGTGGGATGTCTGTTGCCATGGCAACCAGAGCCTGCACAGGCTTCTTTAAGATGCAGTTTATCCCCTTAGCACACCATCATTTATCACTGAGCTGAAGAGACGGATGTCATGTAATAACGTGAGTTTCTTCCACGGTGGGGGAACACCTTTAATTTTAGTTCTGAGGCCCCTGTGAAAATCCAGGGCTGATAAATAACCGGTCGGCACTCCTCCCCTGTGCATATCTGCACAAAGGAGTGATTTGGTTTCCTGATCAAGCTGGAGGCCGTAGACTCAAACCGTGATGGATATCCCACACAGCCCACTTCTCCTTGTCCTCTGGGCCTCTCTCCTTGCTGCCTTTTGAAGAATGTGAAGACGAGAAGCTCAAAGACTGACTCACACACCAAAAAGCAAGATGTGCACAGCATTGGCTGGCAACTCCCCACAGTGACCTTGTTGTGCCCAGGGAGTCACTGTGACAACCAAAGGAAGTGTCAGCACAAGGAAGAGCCTTTGCTCCTCTCACTGACGGGTGACTCCTTTGGCAACAGCCTTTTATTCTTGTCTAGCCAGGCTGCCTGTACTGCTTCTTCTGGCATGTGTTAAAGTTGTGCTGCCAGAAATGCAAGCCTCATTTGGATCACAGTGTACCTGTGACTGCCCTTCTTGACCCCCAGAATGGTTCACATTTTTTATTTTACAGCTTTCCTTGTTTTAGCCAAGAGTTCTTACGATTTGGGGCATCTGAGTTGAGGTGGGTGGTAGAGATACCAGGATACTGAAAAAAGTGCAATATATAGGAGCTAGCTGAAGATGTAAAATGCTGGGCTGGGGAGACACTTCCACAGGTAAAGCTGCTTGCCTGGTGATCCTGACAACCCAAGTTCACATCCCCAGGACCCACCCACATCAAAGCCTGACACAAGTGTCTATAATCCCAGAACACCCTACTGGAAATGAGTGACTGGTGGAAGCCAGAGGTTAGGGAATTTCCAGAGCTTCAAGGGCAGATGACAGTTTACGCAGTAGCAAAAAGGTCCTGTTTCACAGAGCTTCATGTGGAGAGACAGGACAGGTACTTGAAGGTTGTCCTATGACCTCCACATATGTGCACCTGCACTCATGTACCTGAATACACATGTGCCCACATCTCACACATGCACAGATTGATTCATTAAAATGCCATCAGACTGGGGAAGGAAAGGAGTTGAGTTGATATTTATTGCAGGGCACATACGATTCTGCTATGTGAAAGGTAATTAAGACTTCCAGATTGTTCTCCAAATGCCACTGAAGCTATAGCAAGTGAGGGAGCCAGTGATGGCACTGGAGGCTTGAGTCTCCCCTGAGGATAGATAGGGATTACACAGCAGGGTAATTCCCGCTCCAGCACTAACTGGAGCTACTGTCCACCTGTACTGGGAACCTGACTCTGTTTTGGGTATGTGGCATTAGAAAGACCCTAATGACCAGAATTTTTGGATTTCAGACCCTGTGCAAGGCAGCCATAGAAGCAGGGGTGGGGTGGGTTTAGGGTTAGGGGGAGAGAAAAAGAAAGGGGAGAAGAGAGAAACAGAGACAGTGAATATGAATATATATAAGTGTATGTGCATGCATGTGTGGGAGCAGTACATATATGTGTGAAGAGTGTGCACATATGTTCAAGTGTGTGTGTGTGTGTGTGTGTGTGTGTGTGTGTGTGTGTGTGTGTACACTGAGCATGTGCACTCTAAACCACTACATGTCTAGTTTCAGACACCCCTTCTCATACTTCCTGCCTTGAGAACTAGTGGGAATGGGAACAGGCATGGACCAAGTCTAGCAGAGCAAACCCCAGCACCTTCATCTTTCTCCCAGGTTTTCTACTTTCTACTGCTTGTCTTTTTCTTTCTACACATATCTCCTAATAGCAGCAGCACACCACCCATCGAATCCAGCCTTCTCCTCTCCTCTTTCACATTCTGTGCCTCAGAGCTGCAGGCTCCTCACATGTCTGCTCCAGCTTCTGCATGGCCGTCACTATCCCTCTGGCCTCTCCCACTCTCAAGAGACCTAATACATTTTAACATACATTTGAAAGCTATCACATCTGTTTATTCAGAGGGGGTGGGGTGGGGAGCTGTGCCCTAGTGAACATGTAGAAAACAGGACAGTTTAAAGGATTTGGCTCTTTCCTTTCACAGTCTCCGTCCCTGGCATCAAATTCAGATGATCAAGTTTGGTGACAGATTCCTTTACCCACTGTGCCATCTTACTGGCCCACCAAATCATAGTTGATATCTACAAGCCATTGTCCACTTGTCCAGTTGGCCCAGGGAACCACACATATAACCCTGGCATGCCAGCACTCTGTCTGCCATGAGTGGCTTCTGCAGGAGAAGAAATGTAGATGAGTCCAGGCACTCAGGCTAGGATTCCCTCTGCTTGACTGCCAGCAAGGACATGGGCCAGCTCTTTCTTCAGCTGGGGACTTAGGCAGAGCCTGCAAAAGTTAGGTGGTTTCCATAGTCCATTCATTCTTACACGTGCTGTCCTTCTCTCTCCAGCCAGATATACTGCATAGAGAATGCTCATGGGCAGCTGGTGCGTGACCTAGACTTCAACCCCAACAAGCAGTATTACCTCGCCAGCTGCGGAGATGACTGCAAGGTGAAGTTCTGGGACACGCGGAATGTCACGGAGCCTGTGAAGACCCTGGAGGAGCACTCCCACTGGTACAGAAACTCATTTGCATGCTGCTTGAGGGAAGAGGGGATTATGTAATTTATTTTGCTAATTACTTTACCATTTGGAAAAGCACAACCCAGCTTAGTTTGTGCTGCTGTGAATCATTCAATCAGCCCAGTTTTATTCTTCCTAAAGAAACACTAATTCCAAATGTGAATGTTTGTGATTTATAAGTGTAGGAAAAGAAGAAAAACACCAGATTCCATTCCTCTTTCAACTGCGCCGGTTCAAGTGTGGAAACGTGAATGTGCACAGATGTTCACACAGCATTGTTTGCCACGCGTGGAACCTGGAAGCGACCCAAATGTCCATCAGTGGGGGATTGGTTAGGGAAATTTGGTGACATCCGTGCAGGGGAGATTATGCAGCTGCCAGAAGGAATGAGGCGTATCTGTATGTGTGGATATGGAAGGACGCCCAAGACCATTCATCCCCTCCAAATATTGTCTGGATGTGTACCATATGCTGAGAGGAAAGAAAGAATGAGATGCAGACAAGTATATATGGCATAAGATCATGTTTTTATTCCAGTAAAGCCTATATGTGCATGTGCACACGTGTTTGTGTATAGGAAATGTGTGTTAGTGTGTGCATGTATAACATGTATAGGAAATGTGTGTGAGAGTGTGTGTGTGTGTGTGTGTGTGTGTGTAGAAAATCTGTGAATGTGTATGCATGTGTAATATGTGTATATATGTATAGGAAATGTGTGTTTGTGTATATGTGTGCATGTGTTGGAAATGTGTGGTTGTGTATGCATGTAGGAACTGTGTGTGTGTGTGCATGTATAATGTATCTGTGTGTCTGTATGTGTATATATGTAGGAAATGTGAATTGTGTGTGTATGTGCATTCTTGAATGTGTATATGTGTAAGAAAGTCTGGCTGAGAGATCCACTTTCCTGATGACTCCTCCCCAGGTGAGGAGGCCCCTCCAGGGCTTTCCCTTCCTAATTCTATGTCTGGGTTTGTGAATTTCTTACCAGAAGTGGTGCTGTGTCTGCAAAGCCCTAGGGTCCTCCCTTTGCAGTTCTGATGAACTGGATGAATGGCTGTAATTTGCTGCAGCCCAAGGAGAAAGCTTGGCTGTGTCCACTGTGCTAAGCACAGCTTTGCATTTGAGTTCTGCTGCACTCTCCAACTAGGTAGGCACTAGAGCCTTTTGTGGTCTTAGAAGGATCAGGAGGCCAAATTCAGCAGGGCCCCTGACCATTACGAGGAGGAATGGCCCTGATATCAAACCTGATACTTGGGGGATGCCCAGGCTTGTCTTGGGTCCTGTGTCTGGCTGAAAAGCTGTGTGGGACTTTGTTAGATATTCCAGGTTGTAGCTTCAAGGAAGGTAGAATGCTAAGTGACAAGCCTTCTCCCTCTGCAGGAGCAAGCTGACACTCCATCTTCTGGTCTTGTTTGCTAGGTCCTAAAAGAATATTTTGGATCTGCACTTGGTAGACTTTAGCTCCTTCCTGAAAGTTCCTGGTGTCAGCATATGTGATGCCGATTACACTGTCCTATGCAGCCCTGTCCAGTAAGGTCAGGGGCACTCTATATGTTCACTCAAAATGGTGTATCTGCCCATGATTGTTGCAGGGTGTGGAGCGTGCGCTACAACCACTCTCACGACCAGCTGGTCCTCACTGGCAGCAGCGACAGCAGAGTCATCCTGTCCAACATGGTGTCTATCTCCTCAGAGCCCTTTGGCCACCTGGTGGACGATGATGATGTCAGTGACCCGGAGGAGCACCATGCTGAGAAGTAAGGGACACCGCTTCGAGTGCCTTTGTGGGCAGGAGTGCTCTATGATCACAGATGACATTTGGGACAGGAGATTTATGGGTGTGATAAGGATGATAGCCCCTTCGTCTCCGCAGTTACAGACCACAGATCTAAAGGTCATTAGCTGTGAGATAAGGAGCAGGGCAGTTATTAAGGCACCCTTCTACGTGGTTTGTGTCTGTATCTGTGTTCTCTGTTGTCTTACTGAATGCCACATGCCATAGCTGAAAGGCTACTGTTATCACCAGATTGAACTCTGACAACAATATGGCTGAAGCTCGCTGGGCCTTGTGAAACTATTGCAGTGTCCTGGGGCTTCTCAGTGGGTAGTTCATTAGTGTTGACCATGTCCTTATAGCCTTCAGCTTGTTAATAAGGTTCTCAGTTGTTCAGTGACTCCGTCAGGCCTCCTCAGACTGGAGACTCTGCTCAGAGTGCCCTGGTATACATACACATCCCAGCCACACCACTGTGGTTCAGTGTTTTCTAAAAGCCCTTTGTCATGTACCTATTCCCATGGGTACTTGTACCCATGACTGGGAGATGGCTATCTCCCTTATTCACCAGGGCTCCTGTCTCTTGGACACATAGGACTCTGAGGTTACCCTTTTAGCTGTAATTGTAGAGTTCCTGCCTGGGCTCCCAGTGCAGGTCAGGATGAGTGCTCTCATTCTGTTGTGAGAGAAGGCGGCAGGGCTCATAGCTTACTTGGTGGAGCCCACACTGGGGGGAGATGCTCTCGTCCTGTACAGTGGTTTTACCACACTCCTTTGTGTCAGTGTCAGTAGCTTCCCCCAAAGCACACTCTAGAAATTCATGCCCAGATTGCAGAGAAAGGAGGCTCTGGAGCAACACCCAACAAGTTGGACAGCTATAGAGCCCAGAGCAGGCCTCTGCACTGGTTTGTGTCTACACACACTCCTTTGCTCCCTGGCATTTGGCTGGTTACTTTGTGAGGGGACAAAGTGGCTCTGCTGCAGGGTTTGTCCCTCCACTGTCACATTCCTGTTGGTGTACTGCTGAGCACAGGTGCAGAGCTTCCAGCTGTTCTTCCCGGGTGCCATGCAGACGGGGCTTCTGCCAAGGAGGCAGTCTCTCACCTCCTCTCTGCCAGGGAGGAACTAACTTGCTCCCTTAGTCTGCGGAGTGATTAATGTGTGTGCTGCCCCTCCTCCCCCACTGCGTGGGAAGCATTAAGGAAGCAGAGGAGGGGGCTGTGGCTGGCAGACTGTCCTGATGACATCCTGCCATGTTGATGCCACTGAATTCAGGAAAATGGGATTCCCTGTGGAGATGCTTCCTGGTATTTGTCACAAAGTATTCTTTGACCACTGGCAAAGTGGGGGCCTCGTGGTACCTCAGATCCCAGGTGAAATTCAAGGGTGGGTGGAAGACATTGAGACCCTCATCAGTCTAGTGGGAAACGGAAGCATTTGTTCAGGCTCTCAGGGCCCCCACACTGCCTTCAGTGCTGGGAAGTCATCCTGTAAAACAGGGAGGGGAGAGAGTGCCAGAGCAGCTGTGCCTTCTGAGAAGTTGCCTGTGTATGTGAAGCAGGCTGGGGCTGCACTTTCCAGATGGGAAGCCCTGGAGTTTCAGACCTCCCGATGCAGCCTAGGAGGCCTGCTCCTTGGGAATGTGTACAGCCCTCTATTCTTGATGAACACTACTTGGGCTCACTTCTAAGGATGTAAGGAGAGGGTGTTGCCTCACCCAGTCCCAGTCCCAGGAAGACTACATACATGAACAAAACCATCCCCTCAGTGCCTTGGGCAGCCTCAGCTGAGATTCTAGGCAGAGCCTTTTGTAGCCAGACTCTGGCTACTCTGTGCAGCCAAGAGTTAGCCTGTGCTTTCAGTGTCCTTTGGGTTCACATGCCAGCAGTTTTGCTGTCATACTCACTAAACATAGTGTCCTTGTCCCTAGACAGGGCCCTCATGATATACCAGACAGATGATCACCCCAGGAACCCACAGTCCCAAAGCCAGGAAGTCATGATGTCTATAGTCTACGGGTTGTACCTGTCCTCAGAGCTGTCGTGAGGGCTCTTGAGCTTCAGCATGCTGGCCTCACACAGGCTGCATGTGGTCCTTGCTGTGCTCTCCTCTGTGAACTCTCATGTCTTCTGTGGCTCACTCAGGTCTCTGTCTCTTGGGCTATAGGAGTAAGGAGCCCCTGCAGGACAACGTTATTGCCACCTATGAGGAACATGAGGACAGCGTGTATGCTGTGGATTGGGCCTCGGCTGACCCGTGGCTGTTTGCTTCCCTCAGTTACGACGGGAGACTAGTTATCAACAGAGTTCCCAGGGCACTGAAGTACCACATACTGCTCTAGTGGCCCATGGCACTGCTGCATGGTACTTGGCAAATTCTCAGAAATCTGCAGCTACGAGGTAATTTCCTTCACAGACAGATCCCTCTTAGGGAGAACTAGCCTTGCTTCTCCAGGAGCTCTAAGGGACATGGAGCTTCTGCCAGCAGCTCATCTGATGCTGTCAGCACACTGCTCAGCATGGGAGGGAGCCATACTGGACACAGCTGCTCCTGTGTGAATTGATGGCTGCCCAGTGTCTGGTTGGTTTCTGTTTTCTGTTTTAAGGGTGTTGGGAGTTTAACTTTTCCCCAGTATGTTTCTACCTTCCTGTTGTCATGAGATTACAAGCTGAAATAAAGTCAGTGGGATGCACACAGCCTTCTCCATTCAGGCTCCCTGCCCCACTGAGGAAATCATTAGGCTCTTTGTTTTTTCTATCATACCCAGAAAAACTGCGTGCCGTGGACAGGTGTGCCCTCCCCACACTGCCGTCCCTTAGGCAAGGCTCCTGTGGACTATTGGCCCCAGGTGGATGAGTACCCAGCCCTGGGAGCCTGGGATATTAATGATTCACTATTGTGTTTTAGTTACTGTTACTACTGTTGTATTGAAACACTGTGGGCAAAAAGCAAATGGAGAGGAAAGGGTTTTTACTTGGCTTACACTTCCACATTGTACTCTATCACTGAAGAAGTCAGGACAGGAACTCAAAACAGGGCAGGAACTTGGAGGCAGAAGCTGCTGCAGAGGCCGTGGAGGGGTGCTGCTTACTGGCTTGTTCACTCTGCTTTCTAATAGAATCCAGGACCACCAGCCCAGGGGTGACCGCACCAGCAATGGGCTGGGCCCTTTCCATCAACAATCACTAATTAAGAAAATGCATTATAGGCTTGCTCACAGCATGATCTTGCAGAGACATTTCTTAATTGATGTTCCCTCCTCTCAGATGACTCTAACTGTGTCAAGTTGATGTAAAATTGCCCAGTACATTTAGTAAAGTGGGACTCACTCCTCTGCCTGTGGGACATCCTTGCTTTGGTTTGTAGAACCAAACTGGCCAGCTAGCTTTTGCTGGTCTCTGTCATGTCAGAAGTCAGGAATGGGTAGAGTCACCATGGGCAACCAGCAGCACTCCACCACCAGTTCCTCAGGGAGGCCTGGAAACTGCTGGCTACCCTCTAGAGCCTTTTCTTGTATATCTGACACATGATCACACCTGGGAAGCCACCTTGGCAGTAGACAGGTGTCCATTTGTTTCTGCAGGCTCCACTTCCTTACTCAGATGCCCCCACCTTTCCTGCTTGTCAGGAGAGGAGATGGTAGAGAGGGGATGGTCCAGCCAGTCCTACAACCTGTCCATCAGACTTCCGCATCAGTCTGAAGCCCTAACTTCACACACGACACACACACACACACGACACACACACACACACGACACACACACACACACACGAGACACACACACACACACACACACACACACACACATGTACATACCTGGGAAGTGGAGCACCAGCTTTCACTGAATGTCCTACATTGCATGCTCAGGGGTCATATCCTGGACCTGGACCTGGATCTGGGTGCCTGTGCACAGGCAAGGACAGAAGCTGTGCGTGGACATGCTCACTGCCCTGCTGGATGATGTCACTTTCGCAGTACATTCTATGGATCTTTACAGTGCAGAATAGTTTGTCAAACCACAGATCCTTCCCTGCTGTCTCAGGCTCATAGCTCTTGGCATAGCTATCTGGATCCTCCTCTCTGTGTAATGGTTTACATTGGAGACTTTCATAGAGCATCTGCTTGGGCGGCAGTGCCAGGGCATCTTGCTTCTTCCTGCAGGCCACTCTCTGCTGTGGGGACCCGTAGCAATTGCAACGTTCCCATCAAAGGTCATCTGTGGCTTGTGATTGGTAGTCAACAGTAGAGCTGTCCCAAACACATGCCCTGGTCCCTGAGAACAGACACTTTTATTTCTGGGCAGTGGCTGATCAGCTGTGGCCCTGTAACCAAATCCATGTCACATCTGGGAGCACATGACAGTCAGCCCCTGAGCTGAAAGGCTGCCTAGTGACCCTGTAGCCCTGAGTTCTGGGTATTTCTTCTGGCCCTTCAAGGTTCACTGGTGCTGTTCCAAGTAGAAATAAATTTCAGGTCCAGGTGTGATATACATATCTGTAGTCCCAGCACTCAGTCTGAAGTAGGAGGATTGCCAGCCTGGGATACATGGTGAGACCCTGTCTCAAAGAAACAAACAAGTGTTGAATCTCAGGGTCCATGGTAGTTGCGCCTATAATTTTGTATACTGTCTAGTACTTGCCAGGCTTCATGGCTTCCTCTCCCTGTAGAGCCTGTCCCTTACTCGCAGCCCGTGCTTCAACCTCATACACTATAGACCTCGCCCCTGCTACACAGCTCATGAACTCATTAGCCATCTAATGTCCTCCTTGGCAAAGCTCGTAAATTCAGTTGGTTGGTAATTAATTGTGTGTTTAATTAGTATTGATTTTGACAGTTCCTTATTTTGGGTGTAAGTTCCTTATCAGCTATGTAATTTCAAATAACCTGTTTTTCTCACCTTGTTGCTTGCTGAGCAGTATCACTTACAGGGAAAAAAAAGAAAGAAGAAATCCAACTTGTCCAGCCTTTTTCTTTTATGGTTTGAATCTGCCTGATCAACCCACTGAGATATTCTCCAGTGTTGTCTTCTGAATGTTTCATGGCTCTACATTTACTTCCTAGATCCATTTGAGATGGTATTACTTCTTTTCACATAGACATCCAGGCATCCTAGCATCCTAGCATCCCAGCATCCCTTACTGCTGTTTCTCCTTTGCTATGCTTTATCCATACCAGGTCCCGCTCATCTGCTCCTTCTCATTCCCCTCCACTGCTCTCTGTCTCACTAGGAATTCCTTTGGACTTTATGGGCTATTTCCCACAACATTTGAGTTCCCAGAGCCTCCTTCTGGATCCTGTGACCACTTCCCTGAGGACTAAGTTCCCTACTTAGCACTCTTCTCAAAGCTATTACCTGTGTCTGGGGCCAGTGGCAGAAGAACAGGAAAGACCCCCATATCCTCTGACAGGCCAGAAAAGGGTCTACATCCTCAATCTGAAGCTTCCCATGGCCCCTGTGGCACTGCCACAGTCATATGGGGAAGTTGGAAACCCTTCTCTCTACCTGCGATGGGATAGCCCTGTCTTCTATGAATGCTCTAGGACCTTCTGCTGCTCATAGCACCAGCATCCTGCCAGACCTCCCTAGTCCTGCCCTCACCCTGTGTACAGAAAGCAACTGAAAGAGAAAACTGCTTTATACTCTGAATCCCACCACAGGCTGGTCGAAGGCTGGGAGAAGCAGGGGACAAGCAAGAGCAGGGCAGGGGTGACGTGTGGCAGTTGGGTATCCGTTTGGTCAGCTGCTAGGTCCGTGAAGGCCTGACCTTGGCCATCTTTCTTCATCTAATTTCATAAAGTATAAAATGTCTTCCTCAATGATTGACATTTTGAGGATGTTCAACTCTGTGATTCCCATCTGGAGCAGAGGGGATATACTATTGGGTGAGGGTCCGAAACTCATTAGGTGCCAAGGGACCCTGAGGCCTCTCCAGGGCATACTGACCCCCTTCATCCACATCTGGGGTCCGCCCCCCTCCCTTCACCCCTGCACTGACATCCCTGGAGTGACCAGGGTAATAGCTGAGGGGGCCCCTGGGCATTTTCCTGCTCTCCTCACCATCACAGACAGATCTACAGGAGCGCCTCTGAATTCTGCCCTCAGCCACCTTTCCCAAGACCAGTGTCTCCTTGTCTGGAAAACCCTTCCCAGACACAGCCCTGCCCAGAGCATCGAATGTCCCGTGCTGGGAAAGGGAGAGGAGACAAGCCATGTGACCTATCTGTCACTCCTGGGACGAGAGCTTCTTCGGGTCAAGGCAGTAGCCATCACGGAAGGGGGAGTGCTCAGGAGGAACCGAGAAGGGTCAGCTCTGAGTCTTCTGAGCCAGTGTGTAAGGGAGGGAAGTAAGACCTGCATGAATGAATGTGAGCAAGACCTGGTGTTGGGGATTTTAGGCTGGCTCCTCGGGTCTCTGCTGGGAGAGCGGTGGGTGTGCCACTTCTCAGGGCCGCAGTATGGGTCCCGTGACCCTTAATGGGTTTGGGTGTCTTTCTCTACACAAGAGGTTCATCTGTCAACCACAGTGGTATTGCATTTCTGGGTTTCAGATGGAAGCTGCCGTGCACACCTTGCTCACAGATGCATGGCCTACCAGACTGAGGGGCACTGGGGCACTGCTAGACTAACTAGGAACAATGTGGATGCCTTCAGCAAGCCAGGCCACAGTGGGGCATGATGGACTGTTGCTGAGGCTACTGGAGCCTGGAGGCAAACAGCAGGTTTGTGCCAACAGAGCTCCAGCTCCTCCACACACATGAGTCACCTTCATGGTGGATTGGCCCTTGTCCCCCTGTGCATGAGGATACATGGAGTGCAAAGGCATATGGCCAGCTGCGGGCGAGGGGCCCAGTGCTGTGTCAGACCCAGACCATCCTGAGCTGTGCCAGTTGATAGTGAGGTGGTGCTGCAGGCGTAGCAGGGACAGCTTAAGAGACTTCTAGCATGGGGAATTCCCCATGGCGGGGTGGGGGTGGGGCGGGCTCCCCTTCTCTGAGGAGAAGAGCAGAGAGGAGGAGTGGGAGGGTGGGACTGGGAGGAGAGGACTGGGAGTGGAGGCTGTGATCAGGATGTGAAGTGAATACATAATGGAAAAGGGAAGTTTAGGGTGAGGAGAGGAGCAACAGTGTGGTTTGAAAGATCAGGCAGGCTCACTTGCCCAATACTGGATCCTCTTTCATGCACATAGACAACAAGGTGGGAGGCACCTGGGAGCTGAGATACACACACAGGCAGGGCCCTGTGCCAGTGTGGACCTAAGATGGGCCACAGGAGCAACCGGGAAGCTTGGGTGTTCTGCTCTGGGGCAGGTTGATAAAAGCCATCTTAAAGCACATCCACGTCTCAGATGGTGCCTGGCCAACTATGGGCTATTGCCAGCGTGGGCGGTGCCTGGCCCATAGGGTGCATGGGCAGAGGTATGTAGCCTGGGTAGGAAAGTGGAGGAATCGTGAATCATTATCTGTGGTGTGCTTGCTGGTGGTGCTGGTGGGGAGGGGGGCAAGTCATCCCCTTCAGGTAAGGTTCAGATGGCTGTAAGATGCACAGGCGGGCTCGCTCTCCTAGCGATGTTTGGAAATGGTTGACGCCCAGAAGGGCCCCAGCCCTTCCTCAGTATATGGAAGTTGATGAGCTTCCCCAAGAGGAATGAACATCATCCTTGAAGAAGAGCAGATCCCAATCTGTTTCTTGAAGAGCCTTCTCACTCAGTCCCTGAGGAAGTACAGAGTATGTAGGTGGGCGGCAATTTGCTGGTCCGGAGCCTGCCTCTCAGATAAGCTCAGAGTTGCGTAGGAGGCGTCTCCTCGCCTGTGAAATGAAATCACAGGCCCCGTTCTGTTCACTTGGGTGTTTGCCTCCACTGAAGGAGACAGCAGCCTGTGACAGGCACACACATGGCCAGGATGCACTCTGGCTCTTGGGTGAAGACTGTGGGCGTGCCAGGCATGGTGAAGCAAACTGCATGAGCACCTAGACCGTATAGCACCACACTGCCTGCCCGTCAAGAGACATCTACATGACCAGCCCCAGTGTCCCCATAGGCAAGACTGTCAGGACAGGCTAGTGTTGATCTGCTCCCGGTTGTTGGCTTTTGTTTGCAAAGAAAGTATTATGAGGTCACTGTGGAAGGACAACCGTGTCTTAGCTTTCCCCTGAGCAGAGCCAGTCCGGCAGCAGCTCAGCAGAATGAGGGAGCACCCTGGCCCCTACCCGGGTCACCAGCTCACACAGATTAACCACAGACCATGCCATGCAGACCTGTGCCGCCGCCCATGGATCACTGTTGGATAGCCTGTCACCCAGCTGTGATTTAAACCCAGGTATGGTCATAATTCTTAGTTCCTCCCGCTCATGCCTGGCAGTTCCTTGGCGCAGTGGGGCCTCATAGCCTGCTGAGGAATGGCTTTTGTGGGGGCATTGCCCTTCGACAAATACCACGGAGGCCCACATCGGTCAGGGTTCCCCAAAGTCAGTGCAGACCACCCTCTGGTCCTGTGTAGTGCTGGGCAAGTAGCTGTGTGTGACCAAGCACACATTTGTCAGGACACCCACAGTCTCAGAAATTAAGGGGCCGTACTTGCTGGTCTGGCTTGGTCTCTGCTTTGATGCAGAAAATAACTGGGCTACTCTTGAGGCCTGCAGGTCTGCAGCTATCAGTAATTGTTAAAAGCCTTCCAGACCAATTACACAGAGAGCTGGAGGACTTGGGCAAATCACCCCCGCTCCAGCACACCTCTCTCATCTCCTCTTGTTGGGTGACAGTTGCACTTGGAGGTCCATGCCCACCTGTCACGGTCAGTGATGCCCAGGTGCATGAGCTCACTCTTGGTGCTCTGTGCTCCTGAGGTACCAGCAAGCACACAAAGCTAGTCACTCAGCACTGTGCCAGTGCTAGTCAGGACAGCTGCATGGTCTTGAGGTACAAGCCCAGGTCATACTGTGCCTTCAGCCCCCACTGACTGTGGAGTCCTCGCTGTGTGCATCGGAATGGACATTTCCTGATTCCTGTTGGTCTCTGGGTGTTCTTGGCAGCAGTCTCCCAGCCTTTTCAGAGGAAGAATCCAGGGGTTTGAGGTCAGCTAAGGCACAGCAGTAGCTGCCAGCCTGCACGACCCTAAGGCTCAGTGCTTTTCCCATGTCTTGGCTGCTGACTTTGTGGGGGACTCAAGGGGCACTTGGGCAGGTTCTGAGTGGGGGGTGGATACTGCAGCAGATGCAGCAGATGTACTGGGGCACATACGGGGTATAGGTATTAGGGAGCTGGGGGGTGCACTAGGGTACATTAGGGTGAATCCTGGAGTAGATATTCAGGCAGGTACTATATGTAGATAATAAAGTCGGTACTGAGATGGGTACTGGGGTATACTGCTTGCATTTTGTGTGGGCAGCAGCACGTGGGCAGTGGCCTGTGGGCAGTGCCATCTTGGAAGCATACCTCACACTCTTAGCAGGGAACTTCCTTTTTTGCTGTATTTTTTTTTTTTTTTAAAGCCAGAGTAGGGTAGGTCCTGGGGTATAGATATTGGAGTGAGTACTCGTGTAAGTATTCAGACAGTTACTAACATAGATAATAAAGTAGGTTCTAGGGTGGGCATTGAGATATATTAGTGTAGGTACCGGGGTATAGATATTAGGGTTGGTACTAAGGTAGATGCTGAGGTAGGTAGGCACTGGGAGTAGATACTAGGGTAGACACCGAGTAGGTGCTGGTGGGTAGTGGGAGGAATGCTAAGGTAGGTGCTGGAGTTGCTGAGTTAGGCGCAGGAGTGGCCAAGGTTCAGCTGACAGCTTTGGGGGCTAAAAACCAAAGCAGCCCGTGCCACCTGAGGATCTAACCACCTCCCTTGTCCCCACCAGGTGACACTGGCCTTGTCCAACTCAGCCGTGTGGGAACAATAGAGAAGGCTCCACTTTTCTCCACAGGATGGGTGGGACCTCGAACTCAAATCTCCCCGGCATCACTGATTTCTCCGATATAACTAATGAGTCCCGCAGCTGGGCCCTAAGCCAGAGCCTACAGCTGGGTGTCTATTGTAATGAGCTACCTCAGGCGGCTGGTGGCACCTCCCTCCGGCTGGCCTGAGGCCATCGTTAATGTCCCAGGAATGGGTGGCCACAGAATCCTGAGTTTTCCCTCAAAGCCTCTTTAAGGGACTCTGCAGCCTGTCACTGCTGTCCGTTCTTCATTAGGGATGGCAAGGTGCCATGCCCATATTCCTATGAGGACACGGAATAGCACTGAGCTATCCCATGCCCATCCATCCGTTACAGCAGCTCTGTGACTGAGGCTGTCTCCATAGTGTCTTGTCCCTGGGGGAATGGCCTGCCTCCCTCTCACCACACCGCCCTGCAGCATGCTGCTTGCCTTTTGTGTGGGCAACAGCCTGTGGGCAGTGGCGTGTGGGCAATGCCATCTTGGAGGCATACCTGGATCCCTTAACTGGGAACTTCCTTTTTTTGCTATATATATATATATATATATATATCTGGAATAGGAGTAAGAAATCACATATTTATCATCATCTCCCAGTAACAGAACCCAAACCTAAGTAAAGAACTCTTAAGAGTGGTTCCTGCTCAGCGCCTGGCTTATCTTAAACTGTCGAAGTTGATAGCCCAATCTACTTTTTGATGTAACTATGATGGTTTTAGGAGATTTAGACATGATTTTTTATAGCCTGAAAAAGAAAAATAGAACCGAATATATGATAATGATGAATCCGCCGACTTCTGCGTCTGAAATTGCTTCCAGGCACGAGTTATTGCATAATAATTCATGCCCTGTTGTGTCTTGCTGCTTAATAAGCGTATGGAAAGGCCTGTGCAGGAATTGTCTGTCTATTGCCATCTCAGAGTTGGCTACACTGCAGAGTGTGGGGAGGGCGAAGGTATATATCACTGATTGATGAAGCTGTCAAGGCCGGGGGGCAGGTGCTAAGGACCAAGCCTATGGTGCAGGGGCCAAGGGAGAAGGCTCTATTGGCAGAAAGTCCCTCGCACTCTGGCTTCTCTGGCCTCAGCATCCCAGAAGTGTGCATCAGACTTGGTCTTAGGCATGTATGTCAGCATTGGTAGCACATACCAGGTGAGAGCCGTTCTCAATGGGTTGATGACTAGACCAGCTTTAGTAGGACAGGGCTTCCCCGAGACCACCATTCACAGTAGTTGGATCCTACTGTATGAATATCCTGAGCACAGGCAGGCTATGGTCCCGCATGGAAGCATGCTCTACAGGAATGCATTGTCCAAGGTGACTCTGTATCTTGAACCCTGCCCCTCTGCCGTGCAGTATTTTCTTTTCTTTTTTTTTTTTTTATTTTAGCATTGATAGTGGAGCAGATCAAGTGGTTATGATAGCCTGGGGTGGTGGGGGAGCAGGTCTGAGTTTGACTGCTAGGGAAGCATCCTGATGAACTAGGTCAGGTTTCTTTACTTTTTCTGGGCAGGAGTCTTTAGCTTTAAAACCAAGGTGACATGGCCCTTCTGAAGGAGAAGGTGGAATTCCATGATACTTGTTGGGGGGCCTGGTGTTCCCAGAGCCCTGTGTGAAGCTGGCCACCAGACCTTCTAGGAGATGCTCCACTCTGACATACCTGACACTTGGGCAGTTTGCTGCCTACCAGCGCTGACCTCAATATCCTCATCAAGATGAGGGCACTTGTGGAGTAAATCCCTACAGACACTACAAGCTCAAAACATCTGCGCCATGGCTTCAGTAGGTTTCCCTGGGACAGCAGCTCTTCACAAAAGCCCCACGCCCTCCCTCTTATCATCGTTTTGGGCCCTGGCTCATCTCCTTAGCCAGTGTACATCCTGCAGACAGGCTGTATTGCTACAGAGGTCAGAGTGGCCCCTGCAGCATCTCTGGAAGGCCAGTGTGCGGCCACCTCCGAGCTTTGTCTTGTCCTTGTCAGTCAGCTACAGTCGGTCAGTGTACTGTCATCAGTGTCAGAGGTACTCTGAGAGACAGTGCCTGTGACACAGAGGATGCGGGTACATAGGAAACGCTGTGGAGTAAACGGCTCTGAAGCCTTTGCATGGAGTCTGAGGACTTGGTGTGGCACCCTATCAGGGAAGCAACAGGGCACAGAACTGCCCTGCCAACAGCCACTGCACAGGGCCTTGCCTTGTCAGAGAGTCACTCAGGGTGTGTCTGGGTCAGGCTGCTGCTCTTGGCCTTGCAAGGTTCTGTACGTACCGGAACTCCAGGTTAGCTAGACTGTCTGCTACAAGACAGAGTTGTACTAAGCACTCCAGCTTGTGGCTCAGGAGGGCTGAGGGTGAGCTATGAAATGAGGAAAGGCCGGGACAAGAGTGTAGATCACTAAGGTCTGTTTGTACTGTGACCACCCTCCCCCTCCTCCTGTTCTGCTGGGTATAGTCCTCGATGCTGGGCGCACTCCTCTCAAGTGAAAAGCTGTGGTCAAACAAGGATACTCAAGCCAGCTTCAGCATTCCCAGCTACTTGGAAGGCTGCAACAGGGATTACTTGAGACCAGAATTTCTACCCTAGCTTGGACAGCATATGAGGACACCCATACCCTGTTCCATATTAAAAAGGTGGGAGGGAGGAAGAAGGGATCGAGAGAGATGGGAATAGGGAGAGAGGGAGAGGAGGGGGAGGGAGAAGAGGGAGAAAAGGTTTATTTCACTCCGTGTTGGACGAGGTCTGCTCCTAGAGGAGGTATGCCCACCCCGACCCCCCTCCTCCGGATGATACACCTGGCCTGGATGCCTGATTTGGGGTACCCTGGACAGTGGGCACCATCTGTGCCCTGGGGTTCCGTGCATGGTCATGCTGGTGTGTCACACATGTACATAGAAGTCATGGGATTGTCATGACTCAGACACAGAGCAGCGACTCAGGAGAGCCCTGCTGTCCCCAGGGTGCCCCACAGCTCAGACATACTTTGACCCACTATATTTGAAGTGTAGTTAGATAGGTCACACGTGTCCACCTTCATAGTTCTCATAACCCACAGGCACCTCTTCTATTGTTATGTCTTCACTGGTACCATAGTGATCAGGTAACAGCACAGCTGTAGCCTGTCAACTGCTGGCCCAGCCGGTGGCCCCTCCTCCACACTACACCCCTGTTTAGCAGCGTCCAGGGTACATGGAGCTTAGGCTGCCTCCCCAAGCTGAGTACTGTGTAAAGAGGCCTCCTATCCAGATCCTGGAATGGTTTGGACTTCTATGGGGGAAATATAGTTCAGGGCAAGGATAGAGTGACCTTGGTTGGAGACTCTTGTGGAAGTGAAATTGGAGTACAGGCTTCGAAGCTCAGGAAAAACACATCTGTGAAAACTAATGAATAATCTTAACAGGAGGCAGGTTCCAGCTTGATAAGAAAAACATCGTGGCCGTTAGAATCATGTTTGGTGATCAGTACAGAGTGGTAGATGTCTGGACAGTACACGGCCAGGGCTGTGGCAGCTGGTCGGCTGTGTGGCATTCATTAGAGATTATGGCTTCCAGGAGGCTGCAGCCCCTGTGACAGGCCTGGCTCCATGCTCCCTCCAAGAAGATCTTCTCTTGCCGGATCCCCTGGGCACCTCCTCTCTACTCAGTCCATCTGCTGCCCACAGCCCTGTCCCATTCTCCTGAAAGGAAACTCCAAGCCAGGACACACATGCTGACAGTGAGGCGGGGGTGAGGGGACAGAAAAGTCTCGGGTTGAGCAGTAGGTTAACTGTCAGGATGTGAAGACAGGCTTTGTCCTCCCCAGAGAGACAGCGCAGGACCCTATGTGTGCTGCTGCTACTGTGTGTGTCTGCACCCAAGCCCTTTCATGTTGGAAACCTTTAACATGGAAGGCATGTGCTCTACCCCTGAGATGCACTCCAGCCCTTCAAGCTTACTGGTATTTCTACTTCATGTTTAGTATATTAGTTTTGGGAAAAAAAAAATGTCTCATTTAGGGGCTTAGATTGAAAGGTTAGAGGTCCAAGGGTCAGAAAACACGGCACATGTTCATCATTGAATTTTGTGCATTTAACAGTGCCTGGGACACTGTCCTCTAATAAATGTCATTACTGAAGGAATAAAGAGGCAGATTTACCTCCAAAATTTCCCAGATCTTTTAGGACAGAATGGAGCATTTTAAGGATGGCTATCAAACACTGAAACAATAGGCAATAGACTAATTCTCAAAGCTTTGTCTCCCAGGGTATGTTCTGTCCTGTGGTAATCACACAGTGGTATTCCATACCATTCATCCACCAAGTGAGTACTGGGCCTCAGTGCTCTACTAGGTGCTGCAGACAAAGAGCAGATGAAATGTTACCCTTGCGGAGCTCATGGTTTAGATTAGTCATTCAAGGCTAGGAAGCCAAGGCATTGGCTTCCATCCAGGGTGCAGAATGCAGCCCAGGACCTCCATTGTAGTAGCAGTGTCCTGAAGAAGCCAAGAGAAGATTCTAAGATGGAAGAGCTCTACTTCTTGGTCATTTCTCTGCCACAGAATTAAGAGCCCCACCATTAGGGAGTTTCTGTGTAATTAAATGACCTAATGTCAGTGAGGTTCCCAGAATACCCTGACCTTTGACACTAGCCTTGACCCTTCCCCAGGGAAATGGTGATGAAGGAGGGGCTGGAAGTCTCAGGCCCTTGCGGCAACATGAATCCTGTCTTTCCTGACAGTCTCGACAGCTCTCCTTCCAGCCATGGAGAATAAATCCAGCGTGACCTTCACATGTTCATGACTGAACGCTGCTAATGTGTGTTCTTTTTGAAATATGCAAGATGTTGGGTATGATTAAGTTGAAGGAAGATTAAGGTGAGCCACTCCTTTGTTTAAGCTTTAGCTTCTGGGCTAGACTTATTCTGAAAGGGATTTAAAGTGTGTGCAGAGCCACCAGGTGAGGGTTATGTTGAGGTATAGATGTCATATAGTACAATGTAGGGGGAGCTTCTTATCAGACACCCTGAGATCTCCACATCATTCTGCCTTGATTGGGGTGGAGCCTGGGGGGGGGGGAGAAGATACAGAGGGTGTCTCCTGAACACTCTTGGAGTGCCACAGGCAGCCAACCTGCTTTCTTGCTATAGAGAACCTCCCTTCCCGTTAAGTGCTTTCTGAATAGCTTCTTCCGGACATGCTCATGGCCAGAGCTCACAGGCCATCCTTTAAAGATGAGCCGCCCCATGCTTCTGTCCCACACCCATTCCATTTCACAGATCCTTCATTTGTAAGGTCAGCCTTCTAACTTACTTCCAGTGTGCAGCTCTCCTGGTAAATCCGTTCCGAGGGAATATTACAGGGAGAATTGGATTAGGCCGTAGTCGAATTGGGTGGGCTAAAAGTCTCCAGTCCCCTGTTGTCAGTCTGTGCTATTGGCATTATGGGAATCACAGCTACAGAGCACCCCTAGCAGAAGAGGAATTCAGAGGCCAGTCCTTTAGGGCTTGGATTTAGATTTTTCCTTCTGCCTTTTGCTATGAGCCTTCTCTGCTCCATTTCTTTCTTTGTGAAGTGGGAATAATGTGTATTTGCAAGGGTCTTTCTGCCATGCCTTGTGATGAGAACCGCAGCTTTTCAATGTGAGAATGGTAGGTGTAGAGATGGCTGGGGGCGGGGCATGTGTGTTGGCAGAGATGACTGCATCGATTTAACTGCTGCTGCCATCACCCCCCCCCCCATCCCCCAACAAAAGCTCACACTTAAGTAGCTGAGGGATTCCTGCAGTAGTAGTCAGCCGGACAGATGAAAGTCTGTAGCTGTGTGCAGCCCGGTACTGGCCTTTTCTGCAGGCACCAGCTACTTGAGGTTCTGATGCTGTATGCCGAGAAGACTCTGTCCAGAGACCCATGAAGGTGGCTGAGAACAGCCTGCTGCAGGAGCAGAATTCATTTCAGACTGAAGTGCCTGGGGCTCTCTGTTTGTACTGTGATGGGTTAGTTGTGATTTGTATTGTGCAGTTATACACACTGGCCTATAAATTTGCATAAGTAACTGCTTCATGCCCTGTAGGCAGGCATATCAGAACTTACTCCCCTCCCAATTGTTCTAGTGAGATATGCCCTGCCTGCCTCTGTCCAATTGGACTGAGATTCCCCCACCCCCTCTTCTCTCTTGCCTCTGTCCTGCACTCTGCAGTCCTGCCTGGCCTGGAATTTTATCTGTAAACCAAGCTGGTCTCATATTTAAAGAGCTCCACTTGTTTCTGCTTCCAGAGTGCAGGGATTAAGAGTGTGTACCGCCGTGTCTGGCACGTCTCTTTTGTTCTCGATCAAGGTGCTAAGTTTGCCCCTTGTCCCTGCACCTTCAGCGGGGCGCAGCAGACACCAGCTGGCTGGCCATGGCTCTGCCTCATTCTGTAAAGGTAGAGGAGAGGAACAACATGCTTTCAGCTCAGGTTGGGAACCTAATACTTACTGACTGTCAAATGAGGGAAAGTCATCAAGGCATAGCATGTGCTCTGGGCCTTGTTCATAGTGTGTCCAAGGGTCCATGGAAGCCATGATCTTGTTGGGCTTGAGTTCAGAGAGCAGTGCAACTCTGTCCCTGCTCTCAGGGAATTCAAACTTAGGTGGTGAGAGAGATGCTTGTGAACAGACAATGTAATCCCTAAGGGGAACTAGAAAGATGCCTTAAGGCTTTGGAAGAAAGGAGAATTGTCTGGCAAAGAGGCAAATGATGATATTAGAAGACACGGTGGCAGGGGAGGGGGTGGGGGGCTGTGGGGGTGTGTGTAGGATATGCTACTAAAATGACCCAGGTCTGTGCATGGAGTACAGGTATTTATTTGGGTTTATAAGATACGGAGAGAGGAACTGGCAGGTAGCAGTCTTCCACCCTGGATGGACAGCTTGACACATATCTGTGATAACCAAGGAGGAATGGCATGGATTTCTGTGTATGCGTATTCTATGCAAAGAGGCTCTTGTGGCTGCTGACTCCATGGCAGGAGAGCCCCATTGTGTGCACAACAGCCAAGGAGTCCCACATGTACACCGTGCAGAGGAGTCTCGCGCGTGGACCGTGGTCGAGGGATGCTATGTGCATGCACCCTGACTGGGATTGCTCATGTGTGTACAACATCATCTGAAGAACTTTACCCCAGTAACTACAAGACGGCCAGGAAAAGGCAGGCATTGCCAGAATAGTGTTAGATTAATGTAGGGAAATGTCTCTTACCTTGAAGTTTTTACCATACCTTCATGGGGACCTGAGTTCAATCCCCAGGACCCATGTTTAGAAAAGCTAGTGCACTACCGTAATGTGCCACCATTGTACCGGCGAATCTTGCATGCACATCCTTACTGTAGCTCACAAGATTCATAGGCGATTGGTGATTACTCTTTCTCTCTAGTAGCAAATATAGCACCTTCCAGCACTGTGGACGCTCCCCAGTAAGCAAGAAGCTTTGAGCTGAGTACAACCTTAAGTTCCCCATCTTCAGTGACCTAAGTATATGACATTGTCAGCAACAGAGGCTACTGTCAGGTGGTGGAAGGTAACCAGTAGCATTGACAATAGCTGATAATTGTTTGCTCTCTAGGACCCCTTTGGCGAACGACTCAAAGAGAAGTAACCTATTTCTAGTATGGAGGGTTTAATTTGGTAACATAAAGTACCTAAGTGGGGCTCATCTTCCCCATTTCAATAATGTCATTTCAATTCCTTTGATCTATGCATATATTTTAGGAAGCTTCTACAGTAGTAGGTTTCCACGTGGCTTTTTTTTTTTTTAAAGATTTATTTATTATTATACATAAGAACACTGTAGCTGTCTTAAGCCATACTAGAAGAGGACGTCAGATCTCATTATGGGTGGTGGTGAGCCGCCATGTGGTTGCTGGGATTTGAACTCAGGACCTCTGGAAGAGCAGTCAGTGCTCTTACCCGCTGAGCCATCTCTCCAGCCCCTCCACGTGGCTTTTAAAAAGGCCTTTTATGTTTGTTGACTCTCCTCATATTCCCTCCTTTACCTTGCCCTCCTGTCCACCCATTTAATTGTCATAGTTTCCCTTTTATTTATTTATTTATTTATTTATTTATTTATTTATTTATGTAACGCTGTATTCTATTTTCTTTTCCTTGGAAGATCTTTTCCTCCCCTGGTCCCTAACTAGGTATCTAACCTATGGATATTCTAAATGAAACACACACACACACACACACACACACACACACACACACACACACACCTCTAAAGCTTCAACTCTAACATCCACATTCAAAAGCACATATGCAATGCTTGTCTTTCTAGGGGTAGTCAACCACTTTCTGATAGGATTTACGGCCTAATCCATGAGATGGAACCTAGAGCCAACATTGACGGTAAGGACGAGACCCTGAGGCTAGAGAGTACTACTATTACTCTGCTAAAGGACCAGCGGCAAATGGCTGCTAATGACATACTGCTATACCTACAGTTCAGAGCATCGCTCAGTCCTCATCAGAGAAGCTTCTTCATGTAGCTCACAACTGGACAATGTTCAAAGAGTGAGACCTCGAAGCCCCCAGCCTTAAGTGGTCTATCTGTCACCCCTGCCCTCAAGGCTCAGAGATCTCTTCAGGAGAGGAGGCACGAAGACGGTAAGAGACAGATGTGATAGATGACTCCAAGAAAAAAACCGTCTGGCAGACACAACAGGGCTTATGCACATAGGAACTCATAGAGACTGTGACAGCATACTGCACAAAACCTGCACACGTCTAAGCCAGAAACAGTCCCACCAGGGCAAAGGGAATGCGAGTACAAAGTCCCAACCCTAACCCAGAAGCTATTTGACTTGCTGGGAGAGAGAAAATCAGTTTTCTCTACTGGGGTGTTTATGGGTATGTCAACCATACTCCATGGAGACTACATGTTTTTTTTTTTTTTTTTTTAATGAGTATGGGGGTGGGGAAGGGTTGAGAGAGAGAGATGGAGACAAGAGGGAGAGAGAAAGAGACAGAGACTGAAGCAGAGAGGGACAGAGACAGTCAGAGAAACAGAGAGAACATGTAATTGGGTAGGTAGAGGGGGCATGTATCTGGGAGGAATTTGGGGAGAGAAGCGAATATAATCAAAATAAATTGTGTGAAAATTTAAAAATTTTAGTAAAATAGGAAAACTGAGTGGGTGTGGTTGCACATATTTGTAACATATGCAGTTCAGCTCTGGAAAAATAGGTAGATCTCTGGAGTTTGCTGGCCAGCCAGCCTAGCTTAATCAGTAAGCTTCAGGCCAGTGAGGAACCCCATCTCAGAAGACAAAGTAGACAGGGCCTGAGGGACAACACCTGATGTTTGCTCTGTAACTGCCACACCTCCCTAAATGTGTGCACTTGAACACACACACACACACACACACACACACACACACACACATGCGCATGTGCTCAAACTCTCTCTCCCACCATACCTTTTCTTTTCCTCCTTTTTCCATTCTCACCCTACACACACACATATATATACATACATATATATATACATACACACACACACACACACACACACACACACACACATCCTCCAATTCCCACTCTCCTCACTTCCCCCTACATCCCTCCATGCCCACCCATTCACCTCCTCACACTTCCACACACACCCCTTTCACAATACAGGGAACATAATACTCATCTCAGGGACTAAAGAGGGAATGGAATGCTTTTGCAGGATGGAGTGGAAGATGAGATGGACTGTGGGGTACAAGAGGGGGAAGCAAGGTCAGGAATAAGCTGGGAGGGCCTTGGCCTTATTGCCAAGAAGACACCACAACTTGTGGAGCGTGCAGGAAGTCCTGCATGAGGGACGTCCTGAGTGAATGTGGACTGTTGATATGGGCACGGCCAGGTCAAGGACCCCAATGCCTTAGTTCCAGAAGGAAATAGCAGGCTCTCCCACCTTCCCTGGGTGAGGTTCAGAAGACAATGGCAAAGCCTTCCTTGGTGGGTCTGAGTGTGGGTGTTTGTAATGTTCAGGAAATGCCCACCCTAGTTTCCTCCTCCTATAGAGATGTCCCTACAGAGCTTCTACAAAGATGAGCTAAATCTGTCTCCGTGATTTAGCTGTATGTCACAAACGTTGCCTCTTTGTTTACCTGTATGCAGTAAACCTGCCCCTTGTTCAGCTGTACATAATAATGCGCTGAGCTTCCATGGTGCTGTGGCTTTTTCATCCAAAAGCAGTTTACCCAAACCCAGCTTTTCTTTTCTGTGTGTCTGTGTGTTTGTCTTTTCTAGTCAGGCCAAGTCCCTGGAGTTGTGCTGGATGTAGGTACACCAACTCCCTTTGTAACCTTAGACAGCACAGAATGTCATCTGTCCGTTGGCACCCCAGCTTACCATGCCTATTGGCAGAGCACTGGTCATTGCTGCTGGGGATATGGCCAGGGCTCCAAAAGGCACATAAATTAGGCATAACAAGATGTTGTTAGAGCCTCATATGTACTTGCATTCCAGTGACTAAAAATCTGGACTTCATACATGGCATGCCAGTTGTCTGAGCACCCTGGCCCAGCCACTCTTTCACCAAAGAGGGGGGCTAAACTTCAAATTATCACCACTAATTAGTACTTTGCAGAATATAAATTATCTTGGTATAACAAGTAAGTTTCCTCTCCATTTCCTCCCCTCTTCCTCTTAAGAAGACAGAGAGTTATAGTTTCCTTTCTTTCTGTGTTAAAAGAAGGGAAATTCTTCTTTGCTGTCTTGGAACAAGGCAGATAATAGACCTTAGATATGCAGGGCAAACCCTGGAGATGGCAGAGTGGCGTTCGACTGCCCTCATACCACAAATTAATCTGCAGTCCGCTTAAAGTGTCAACAGCAATAAATTAAGCCATTGTGTTTGAAGGATACTGGGATTGCCATGGGGCAGGGCCAGGTTCCACTGAGGAGACAATGTCTTAGTGTGTGTTCTGAACCTCCACTAGATAGTGCTGAGTGTCAGGATGGTGGCAGGGGTGGGGTTGGCACAGTGAAGCCAGGAGGATTGCCTTTTATGAAAGAGCATTAGAATTCACTAAGGTAGGTTCCAAATGTGGCAAGAGGTGGGCTGCATTGCCAGATGCAGGGAGGGTTGATACCATTTGTCCTCTTAGTCTGGGGTCATTCTGTTTGTAGCTCCCTCTTCCTATGGGCCAGTAACATGGCACGATATAAGAGCCGGAAACCTGGCTGTGGGATGACCTTGGGTGAGACAACCTCAGATGAGCTGGATGTTTTAATGAGCTGCTTAAACATCTCATGCATAACTGCCTTAAAAGGCAGTGACATCTGGCAGGTATTTCCTGATACTCAGTCACTCTGAAGTTACCGAGAGAGAGCTAAGACCACACCCTTTCTCTTTCCCCTTGTCTTTTCTCTCTGTCCCACATGTAGCTTTGTAGGTAGCTGTCCACCAATCACGGCACACCAGCACACTGCAATGTCCACAACAAGAGAACGATGAACCTGTGGTAGCAGATGACCCTCCACGTATCCTGAGGGATAGGTGACTCACCCTTCCCCATGATGCTTGCATCCAGATTCCCTCCCTTGCTGGTTGATAATATTACCCAATGCCCATGTTGCTGGAATGTAGGACAAAGGATTTGGTGGTCTTCCTGCACTAAGCCATTGTTTTAGCAAGATTGGAAGGCAAGTCAGATATTGCACACTTAACAACATCTGACCACACCTAGTTAGTGTCACAACACCACCTGGGTCCCCTTGCAGGCTCTGCCATCTATGCTGTTGATTCCCACTGTTGGAATAGGCAGGTGTCTACTGAAGGCCACAGCTGGACTGCGGATAGCCAGGTTGCTCCTTCCCACCTACTGTCATCTGCCATGCACGGGCAGTCACCAGGCTCCCCCTGGGTCACAGTGGGCGGAGCTTTCATTCCTTCTCCCTTGTCCATCATCCTGGTTGTATAGGCATGTGTTCTTTGTGTCTACTTGTTTAGAGCAGTCCTGTTTAGACATAAACCTTTCATTAGGATAAAGGAAGGAAAATGCAAATAAGCAAAGCAAATGCATTTTCAAAAGCTGAACTAAATTTTTTCTTCTGTGGCTCCAAGCAGTATGGTCAGCCAACCCAGCACAGAGATAGGCAGAAAGAGGTGGGCTGTTCAAGTGGAGGATTTCACACTGACTTTAGCTGAGGGCTGAGGACATTGGATCTGGGAGCACACACCTGGCTCAGCTGGTTTATTTAGGTCCTTGCTTTTCCACCTGTAGGCGGACAGAGGACAATGGAGCAGCCAACACACAAGATGACCATTTGTGAATGGCTAGAGACCATGATGATTTTATAGTATCCTGGGCATTTCACATCCACAAAGTAGGAATTGGGGTTCTGCACCAGGGGTTTTTCTTGTGTTTCCTCTTCTCTTCTGGAGAGGAATGAAGGAGATCCTTTGAGAGAGGCATGTTCTTATAGGGAGGTTGCCACTGCTGGAAAGGCCATCAAAGAACTTTTACACAAATGGAGCTGAATTTTGTTGACCGCATCCTGTGTCTGTTTGGTGAGATTATGTGGTTTCCTTCAGTTTGTTCGCATAGTGGATGGCTGACTGTTATATGCCCCAGAAAGCCCCTTCGCTGGCACCCCCAGCTCCACTGGTTTCACTTGCTAACATCGTTCCAAGGAGTTTGGCATTTATACCCACGAAAGCTGTGTTTGGTTTCCTCATCTGCAGACTGTTGATATCAGTGGTGCTGGGCTTGTGAACCGAGTACTGTTTTGGTCTAATGTGCTTCACTTCCCTCTTAGGCATTGGCAGAATTGCAGAAAAAACCATCTAGGCTGGGAGTTTTCTTGGTCAAGAGTTTGAAATTACCCAGTAGGTTCCTCCCTCCCTCCTTCCCTCCTTCTTTCCCTCCCTCCCTTCCTTCCTTCCTCCCTCCCTCCCTCCCTCCCTTCCTCCCTCCCTCCCTCCCTTCCTTTCTTCCTTCCTCCCATCCATCTTACCTCCCTCCTTCCCTCCTTCCTTCCCTCTCTTCCTTCCTTTCTTCCTTCCCTTTTTTAAGGATTGATTTTATTTTTAATTATATATATATATAAGTATATATATATATATGTATATATATATATAATTAAACCCCCATATATATATATATATGGGGGTTGTGACTGTGAGTGCAGGTGCCCACAGAGGCCAGAGAAGGACATTGGATCTCCTAGAGCTAGACCTAGAGTTACAGGTGGTTGTGAGGTACTAATATGAGCAGTTTGGTCTCTTCACCCCGCCCTGCCTCTCCCGCCCTGCCCTGTGTTGGGTTCAAAGGCTGTGCTTGGTTTTGCTTCCCTGTCTTCCTAATGAGATTGACCATATGCAACTGTCTTCAACATCTTTAGCTTTCTCCTATAATCTGAAGTCTTCAGCTGGAACCATCCTGGGACTTTGGATATTTTTTTTCTTCCTATGGTTTGTTTTATTTTCCTACTCCAACATCTCCATGGTGTAAATGCTGTTTCTCTGCAGGTGTTTGAAGCCTTCTCTGTTTCCATGGTGTTCACCTTCAGCTCTGGAGCACAGCTGAATGTAGATAAATAGATAATTCAGACATCAAATGCATCTCAAGGCTGGCATATGCTGCCTGTCTTTAACTTTGAGAATCTGACTTTCCTGATTTCTAGGATGAGGAGTAATCTTAGATTATATCCTGTACATACTATGTTGTGAGATATGAGTTCTCTTTAGGTCTGTGATTTTCAACCAAGGCTGTTCTTGCCTCCCTCAGAACTTTTGGGAATCTTTGCAGACAGTTTTGAATGTCCCAGTTATGGGGTGTTACTGGCATCTAGTGGATACAGATCAGGCATGGAGTACCGTATCCTGGAGCATCGCAAACAGTCTCTGCTCACAGATACTCAGTCAGAAACACAAACCACGCATATGCTAAGAAACCCTTGTTTAAAGCTGGAGGAGGTGGGCTCAGACCATGAGGACTATCTCACATGATGCTAGGTGATTTTAGTGTGTGCCATAGATGGAATTTAATCTCCTAACTTTACATGTTTTAGCTTAATCTCCATTGTAACGGCATTTGGCAATGAGACCGTAGATGGTGTATCCCCATCACAAGACCAGTGCCTTGGTGAGAAGAGAGGCCAGGGTGATCTGTCCGATTAAAGACATGTGCTGTCTATCTAGAGCCAGAGAGTAGGACTTGCCAGCACCTGGCCCTGCTGGCACTTTGGTCATAGACTTGCATCTTGCAGGAGGACTATGTGTTTCATAATAGGGCCTGCGCTGATAAATGCATTGTGCTTCTCTGAGTCTGCTGCAGATATGCACAGCTTTCTAAAGAAACCTA
>JADRCD010233792.1:2815-14827 GCA_019843815.1 Montemys delectorum | reverse complement strand
CTCTCACAAAGCAGGTACATATGAGGAAATATTTTTTAAAAGCTATTAGTAACGAAATGATTTGAGCAGCTACACAGAACACCCTGATTGCTCAGGAATTGTTTGCACAGATATTGCTTATGAGTAAGGAGTTTTAGCGACAGTACCCACAGGTGACACTTCCTCAATGTGTTGCCTAGCCTATGTCTGAGTGATCTGTGTTCATTCTGTTCTCACAGCAATCCTGACAAATGGTCTTGTTGCCTTCATTTCAGATGAAGTTAAATAATTTACCTGCCCATGGTTTATAGCTAGTAACTAATAGCGAGTTTGGTAACCTGGCTCAGAAACTCAGGATACTGGCTGTTCTGAATGGATATAATTTAACATTTAGCAAGGGATGTGGTGGTGCATGCCTTTAATCCTAGCGCTTGAAGATAGAAGCGGGTGGAACTCTATGAGTTTCAGGCCAGCTTGGTCTACAGAGCTCTATGCAGCCTTGACTACATAGAGAGACCCGTCTCAAAAAAGGCAGAACAAAAATTTAAATCTGGGAATTTGTACTTTGAGGGGAGTTGTTTCAGGGCAAGGAAGGGCTTCGTACAGGAGCTCTCAAAACCAGTTCGTGTTTCTCAGTGATGTTATGAAGCTGCATCCCTGTACCCTTCGGCTGACAAAGAAGTTAAGGATCTCTGCCACCTTGATAGGAGAAGTATTGCTTTAAATGGATTCTGTCAATGGGATGTGCAAACGTGTTCCCTTGTCTCTGGCTCCTTATGTTTAGTGATTACTTGTTTGAGCTCTTTGGTTTCTTCCTCTGAGATCTTGTTCACATCATCTGTAGGAGTGCTACATCTTTGTTTTTGCTGCTTGGCCAGTCGCAGCCTTGAGAGGGAGGGGCTCGTGTCCTATATCTCACTGCTGCTGGGCCTCTGTCTCCTCCCCTCCTATTTCTGAGAGTTTCTGTTTTAGGTGTTTAGTTTTGTGACAGTTGTTACACTAAGACTTAACTGTTTTATCTTCACAGAGAGTGTAAGATAAAACTCTCATGGATATACAGGTCTCTAGTGTGTAACTCATGGGTATTCAAGTCTCTGGTGTGTTTTGTTAGAGCTGCCACCTCTGATTCCACAGAGTCTGATGTCATATTTTCACTGTGCTCTGTCTGCCCTTTAGATACATGTGTATGTTCACCGGCATAGTATCCTATCAAGCCCAGTTTCAGCAACTGATGTTTGAGGAGGTGTAAATCCTGAGGACTTATTCAAACTAAATTGCCTGGCTTGTTATCTGGAACTTTGTGTGCATGTTGGTCTATGTGTGTGTGTGTGTGTGTGTGTGTGTGTGTGTGTGTGTGTGTACATGGGAGCTGCCACACTAGAAGATGGCATTGGATCCCATTACAGATGGTTGTGAGCCACCATGGGGTTACTGGGAATTGAACTCAGGACCTCTGGAAGAGCAGTCAGTGCTCTTAACCACTGAGCCATCTCTCCAGCCCCTTGGTTGATTTTTTTAAAAAAGAGATTTAAATTTGTACTATTTATAACTGTGTCTATGGGTATGTGCACGTGAGCATAGGTGGCTGAGGAGGTTAGAAGCATCATACGTCTTCCTTGGAGCTGCCGTCATTTCAGGCTGCCACTGTGGGTGCTAGGGACAGAACTTGGTCTTCTGCAAAAGCAGAAGTGCTTATGACAAACAAAACAAAACAAAACAAAACAAAAACCAGCCAGCCAACCAACCAGCCCACTGTAAAGTGTAAGCAGTAATCTGGTAATGGGCAAGTAGGTATGGGAGGTAAAAGAAGGCACTTTTCAGTCTTAGCAAAGGCCTACTGTGGACCAAAGGATGGCTGTCCATAGCTTCTGGAAGTGCCTGGGCAGTGGGAAGGGGCAGTGTTAGCACACCAATGCTCCGGAATCAAGCTCTGAAGCCCAGCAGCTTGAGCTGAGTCTTGCCACTCTTGTTATTGGCTTCATGACTTTTGAGAAATTACATAAATGCATTTGTTTCTAAGTCTGGAAAATGGGAGCTAATAATTGTGTTTTGCCAAGTAGTTGTGAGCCAGAAGTGAGATAAGGTGTAACCAGTGCTTGGCCCTCACTTGTCCTGTGGCTACCTCCTGAGAGACATCAACTAAAACAACTTGGCTCTGTTGCCTTCCCATTTGTGCATATGCAAAAGTCTTTTCAGTATTTTCATTGCTAAGGAATACAAGCACTTGTAGGCTCTTATTTAACCTAGACTCCATAATTCACCCACATCTGCCTCTGGTAGCTGCCGAGAGAGATGACTGCAGTCTCTATCAATGACAGGAAAGTAATATTTCTCAAGCATTCAGTCTCCTAGGTTGAGCACTGGTAGATGAGAGACTCCCTACTTTTTAAAGGAGCTCTGTCAAGATAATGTAGCAGATGTGTGATGGGATGCTGCTGGCCCAGGAGGGAGTGTGTGATACAGTGCAAAGTACTGATGGGAAGGAGTGGATAGTGCACCCTCCTGGTCCAGGGTGGGGCTGAGGCTTGGGTAGTGGGAGTCAGTCTCTTTATTTTGAACTGCTCACTGACTCTTGGTGCACTTACGTTGCTATCAGATCCAGTGGGTGTCTGTATCTACTTAGTTACGGTCCTCACCCCGGAAGGAAGCCAACCATGTACCCATTAAGCAGTCTCTTCCTACTCTCTCTTCCCCTGTGCCCTGGCAACCACTAATCTGCAGAGTGAGCTCCTTAATCTGAAGCTAAAAGAGGTGGGTAGGAGCCATCCAGGGAAGAGCAACAGCCGTGAGAGGGAGAGACAAAGGCACAGGGAGGAGAAATGGCGTGGAGTGAGGAACCTGGTGGCTGGATTGGCAGCTCTGCATTGTTGGATCCTAGAGTAATTAATATCCAGGAGGTTGCGTGGCAAGTAGGTAGGGAGAGGAAGTTAGTGTCTTAAAGGACTGGATAGATGGTCAGTTGTTAAGAGCACTGGCTGTTCTTCCAGGGGACCTGAGTTGAGTTCCTATCACAAACGGTTGTAACTCCAGACCCAGGAGATCTGACAGCCTCTTCTGACTCCCTGGACATTTGACTTGGTATACATGTGTTGAAGTAAAACACCTATACACATCTATCTATCTATCTATCTATCTATCTATCTATCTATCTATCTATCTATATCATATATCCAAACATACATATGTATATATATACATTTGCATATATTTAAAAATAAGAGTTGGTGTGCACTGTGAACACAGAAATGGGAATCCCATGTTCAGTGCAGTTTTCATGGGTTTCTGGGAGTTTTGGTGAGAACAGATTTGAGAGGGTCAAGCTTGGCACAGTTCCGAGCAGTTGTAGTGGTGCATCCTGGAGCTGGCGAGGGCCCAGTGCATGCAGTGCTGGAGAGACTGGAGAGTCAGGCACCCACAGCCTACACAAGTGACCCACCAAAGCCATCCAGGCAACAGGCAGATTGTCAGACTCCCACCCAATCCTAGCCCAAGAGAGTCCCACAAGCCCTGTGTTTGAAGCTAGTCTGTGATTACCTGGTAATTATGCTCTTAGCAGGTAACCACACATCTGCAGGCCAGGTGGGTGTTTAAACATCCTTATCTGGAGTCAGATGAATGGCTCAGTGTGCTGTTGGAATTTGGAAAAATACCTTGGACAGCTAAACTTAGTAGGGTGATAATCATCAGCAGCACAGAGTGAGCAGATAGGTGTTTGATGAAAAATTGAAACACAACTAAAGAGACTAGAACAACAAACGAGGATGAGTTTGCCTGCTAGATTCAGAAGCAGACATTTGGCCGTATTTTCTCTTAAACTTCTGTTTTCTGGATTGTGTGTGTTCTCTGTGTGTGTGTTTGTATGTCGGGGGTGTGTGAGTGTGTGTGTGTGTGTGTGTGTGTGTGTGCGCACTTGCATGTGCATGGAATTCAGCAGGCAACTTGAAGGAGGTGTTTTTCTCTCTCTTCCATGTGGGTTCAAGGGATTAAACTCAAGTCATCAGACTTAGCACCAAGTGCCTTTACATGCTAAGCCATCTTGCAGTTCTGACTATATTTTCTCTCCATTTGAATATGTATACAAAATAGTGTTCATATACTACTTTTCAATGAGCCATTTGAAGTCAAGTTGTAGAATTATATTTCAGCTTAAATACTACATCACATACCACTTAAGGATAGGACAGCTTTAGTTGGAGAGATGACTCAGCAGTTCAGACTGCTGGCTGCTCTTCCAGAGGGCCTATGTTCAATTCCCAACACTCACAGGGAAGCTCACAACTGCCTGTAACTTCACTTTCAGACTCCCTCTTTTGGCCCTTGTTAGCATTGCTCACATGCAGTAAGCAGACATACATGCAGGCCAAACACCCACATAAAACAAAAACACATATTAAAAAAAAAAAAAAAGGAATAGGGCCCTTACATATCTCCTGTGTAAGGCGCTGTGTGAAATTGTAGCTCCAAGATGAGGAAATAGAAAGGTGGTGGAAGTAAGAGCCTGAAGACATAGTGAAGTTTGCTCTCTCAGGCTGTCTGTCAAAGCCTAGCCATGCTAAGGCATGGTGTGGATGATTTCTGTCATACCTGTGAACACTCATTGCTAACTAGAAATGTGTTCTTATGTTGATTTCATTAAGGCACTATAAATACCAGGGATGCCCATTTAGGCAGGAAACTGTGTCTGGCCAACAGGTGAAGGGGTGCTGGTGCTCCCTGTAGACTCCGTAGGGAACAGTCATGATTGCCGACAGGGACAGGTGAGAACAGGATGTTGGTGTGGCAAGCAGGTGGGCTCAGGTTGTGTGTGAGCTTGGAGCTGACTCCTGTTGGGCCTTTTACTTCTGTCCCCCACACCCCCAGTGTCATGCTCCAGAGCACATTCCTGCAGCTGAGTGACATGAAACTTCAGATGGAGTCTCCAGGAGACTGCTGCCTGAGAGCCATAGAAACGCCACGCTCAGGGGCTCTGACCCTTTACTCTATGATTAGTAAATGCTTTCCTGTGTGTGGGCTGACTGGTCTGTGTATGTCTGTGTGGCGTGACTGTATATTCTCATGTGTGTGCGCCTGTGGGGGCCAGAGATCTATGTTGGGTGTCTCCCTGTGTAGTTATACACTTATGTTTTAGTTCAGGGTCCCTCATTGAACTTGGAACTCACTGATTCAGCTGCACTGGGTCAGCACACTGCCTACCCTCCCCCAGCACTGGGGTTAGACATGTGTATAGCACTACTTGGCTTTCGTGTGTGCATGTGTGCGTGCGTGAGTATAGCCTAGGGGATGTAATAAAAAAATTCGGCCCATGTCTTTAAATATTTAAAGCTTGTTTTTTTAAAAAATTATTTTAAAGCTAATCAGTTTTAAGGATATAATGTTATTTTCAAATATCTACAAAAAACTATTGAACTATTCAGAATAGCTCGTATGATTCTGGAAATTAGATTATTGCATCTCATATTTTAACCATTAAAATACATTTTCTAGTTTATAATTTTAGCTAACAGAAGTACACTTTCTGTTGGTTTATTTAAGTAGGATTTTAAAAGATAGAATTTCCTTTGATATAGATTGTATTACTCCTCCTCTTTAAATATTTATGTATATGAATGTGTACCATATGAGTGAGTGCTTGGGAGATAGGGCAGTGGTAAGCCACCATGTGGATGCTGGGAATTTAACTCAGGTCCTCTGCAAGACCAGAAGTGCCCTTAATTGCTGAGCCATCTCCCCAGGCCCCCTACTTTGCTTTTTTATTTGTTTGTTTAAATAAAAAGAAAATTTTAGAAATGGCCAAGGCAGTGTCTTTGAACATTAGCTCTATTGAGCAGAGACAGTCTGTAGTAGTAAAGGACCAGGCAAGATGGCAGAAAATCTTGCTCTGGGTCTTAGCACCACATCTAAACCACCCAGATCTGGGGCAGAGTTCTCTACCTCAGGGAGCTTTCATGTGTTTAGCTTATACCTGACCAGAAATTTTAAGGTCTACAAAAGAAAAGATTTTTGAAGGATTGGTGGCTAATTTGTCAACCATTCATTCTTGTCAGGTATGTCTTACGACTAGATTGGCTGAGTTCTAAAAGTAGAAAACGGTGCTCACACCCCGAGGTAGAGTGAAATTTGCAGCTTAGGCAAAGAAGGAAAAAAAAAAAAAAAGAAGGAAGAAGCAATTTTAATTCAAACCACTTTTCATGTTGGTTCCATGAGTAGAGAATAGTCCGATTTTTGTTTCTCTGCAGAGTAGGGTTGAGTGGCTAGCTGAACAAAGCATGCTTGATAGGGAATGATCTTCATAAAGGTGGCAGGGGGCATGTTTTTTTCCCTCGGCTAACCTTCAGCTCAGAGTGGAACACTGTGTGACGAAGGATTTCATACTTAGGACTGTCTGAATGTCACATTCTTTGTGGCATTCATAGCTGTCAATGTGCTCTTTCAAAAAGCTGGCTAACATGAACGAGCACAATTGCCTCATTTTATTGAAAACGAGTCATTGGAACAACTCGTAGGTTTGTCAGTGTTTAAGTTATAGTTACTTCAAGAAGAATAAGAAGAATAATTCCAGCAAAGATCTTAAGCCTTTTTTTTTCTTTTAAAATCTCAATTCTTTGTTGCCTACTCCAGGGTTATTCCTGGGAACTCCTGTTAGCCCCCTTGTCCACTGCCCCTCTCTGGATCTAGTGCCAGCATGGCTTGGCATTAGTAATTTTTCTTGGTTTTGTTCACTGGCAGTTCTGCCTAGAGGTGAAACGCTGACCATTGTAATGGTATTCATGGGCTACTATGTACTGTCTTTGTGTAGCATATGTTTACCACCCATTCTATACCAAGTGTTGGTGGTGATTTGAATGGGCATGATATCCATAGGCTTATATATTTAAATGTTTGGTCATTAGGGGCTGGCACTACTTGACAGGAATTAGGAGGTGTAGCCTTGTTGGAGTAGGTGTGGCCTTACTAGAGAAAGTGTATCTCTGGCCATGGACTTTAGTGTTTCAAGTGCTTAGTTCAGGCCCAGTGTCTTTCTTCTTGTGGCTTGCTCATCCAGGTGTAGAACTCTCAGCTACCTCTCCAATATCATGCCCGCCTGCATAAGGACATGCTATCGGCCATGATGATAATGGACTACACCTCTGAACTGTAACCAAGCCCCAGTTGAATGTTTTTCTTTATAAGAGTTGCCATGGTCATAGTGTCTCTACATTAATAGAAACCCTAAGATCACGGTCGTCTTCTTTCTTTCTCTCCTTCTCCCCTTCTTTATCTCTGCCCTTCCTCCCTTCTTCCCTCTTCTTCTCTCTTTACTCTCACTTCCTGGTATGGATGGGCTATCTTAACTGGAAGTCTACAAGCTGAACCCCTCTTTGTTAAGATGCATGCCTTCCAATCCCCTGCTTGTGTCCCTTAGTTGTAATTTCCTGTAATGACCCTTAGACAAGATGCCCTGCAAATGGCTTGGTCTCCATCAGGCCTCTTTACCTCCTCTGATTTTGTAGCTAGAATTGGGCTGAAGTTTGCACTATGGGAATTGTCATTGGTTCAGAGTTTTGTGGTTCTGGCCTCTCCTGAGATATGTCCTGTCACTCAAAACTTCACCTTCACGGCTATGCTTCATTCTCCCCCAGATATTCAACCTGTGACCAGACAATTGCTGTACACACACACACACACACACACACACGCACACACACACACACACATACACACACACACACACACTTATACACACATGTGCATACACTCACACATACACACACACATACACGCACACACACACACACACACACACACACATCTACGGGGGCTATGAGATGTAGGTCAGTTTTTAGAGTGCTTGTCTACAAAGCCCTGGGTTTGATCTCTAGTGTTGTATAATCCTAGTGCTACAATCATGGTGCACATCTATAATCCCAGCATCAGAAATTCTAAATCATCCTTGGCTACACAGTGCATTTGAAGCTGGCCTGAACATGAGACCTTGACTTAAATAAATAATAAATAAGTAAATAGATAAATAAAAATATGTGTGTTATATTCCTATTTGCTCCAGCATCCTTTAAATTCAGATCAATCTATCCCTCTCCGGTACATTAAATTTTATTTTTTAAATATATTTATTAAATATTTATAGTCTTATGATTTGAAGGGACCTTGTGATTTTGTAGTGCAGTGGCTAGGTGACCTTTGAGCTTTGGGCATGTGATGCAGAGGTGATGGATTATGAGTAGGACCTAGACTAAGATGAGGAAATGTGCTGATGGCTATGCCTAGTGAAGGCTCCTGGTCACTTGGTTCCCAGTGAGAGGCTCAGTTCTCAACTCTACTGGGATGAAGGATCTAGGATGGAGGCTTATGGACTGGGTTGACAGACTCAGAGAAGAGTAGCTCTAAACATTGAAACTACCAACTTTCACTTATGGTTCTGGGTGCTGGTTTGAGGCATGACAATTGCCAACGGTTAGTCCTCAGCCACATGTGCACAGCACTTGTCAGCAGCATCAGTCCATACCACCTAACATTGCAGCTCTTGGCCTTGAATGTTGGACCCTTAGGACACCCCTAGCTACCGATGCTGGATCGTCGGCTTTCAAGACTGTGTAGTTCCTCAGAGTCTTCCAGCCACCACAGCCTGTCGTCTCTCATCACCCTGCCTTTGGCAGTCTGGACTCTGCCACTTGCCTGTTTTGTATTCAACTGTCCTTTCTGTATCTGCCAAATTTGCCCAGGCTGACTCCTGTCTTAGCCATTGCCTCTGCTGCTCACCTGCATGGTGTTACTGGCTTGGCCTGTACTATTTAGGAGAGCAGTCACAAGCAGGCAAGAAAAAGCATCATTCCACAGAAACCCTTTTTTGGGGTGGAATGTTGTAATATCTAGGGCAGCATGAGAGGGTGTCTACCTGATGACTCAAAAAACAAAACAAAACAAAACAAAACAAAACAAAACAGCCTGGAGTGTACCAGGAGCATGAATGGGGCATGCAAATGAAGCACTAATAGCACCAATCACTGGCCTCCTAGTCCCGAAGCTCTCCCCTACCGCAGGAGGAAGAATCTTCGAGTTATCTGAAGTTCACCAAGGCTGGCTTGCTTTGCCTGGTGTTCCCTTCCCAGGCTTCTCGGGTGGTCTGGCGAGGCTGTGACTTGGGTGAGGCTTCTGGAGGAGGAGTCAGTCAGGACTTCATTTTCTGTGGTCTTGAAGCAAGAATGTTGTCAAAGTGTCAGCTGGATGTTCAGATCACCCAGGCTGCGCTGAGGGTTTCAGGCTGACAGGTAGAAGTGAAGAGTGGATTGGATGCTATCTAAAAGCCTGATTGGCTCATACTTAGCAAATTTGCTCGTTCGTGGAAAACAAGAAGAAAAGCCTTGATAGGGAGCTTACGATAAAGACTTAGTGAGAGCCCAACATAAACGTAAGATTCTCAGCATTCCCAGTATCCAACTCTTTGTTCCTATGCCCTAGGGAGAGTCGAGTCCCTCTGGTCCACCACCACAAATTTAATGCAGCCCAAAGAGGTATTAGTCAGGTGGGTCTCTTCTAACTACACAAGCCCCTTTAAAAGCAATTCAGGTGATAGAGAGATGGCTCAGTGGTTAAGAAAGAGCATTTATTGCTTTTCCAGAAGACCCTGAACAGAAACTCATTCGTGTGTGTGTGTGTGTGTGTGTGTGTGTGTGTGTGTGTGTGTGTGTGCGCGCGCGCGCGCGCGCGCACGCGCACGCACACACACAAATAAGTAAATGAATCTTTTTTTTCCCATGTAAAAAAGCAGTCTAGTCTTCTCTGTCTCAAAATAGATCTTCAAGCCTGGGAGATGAGAAGGGCAGAAAGGATTGTCCTATTCTTACTGATTTGATAATGGCAGGGACCACAGAACGTAGAATGTTGATGGCTTTTAGTGGCTGAGAGTTTCCTTGATCACAGCTAGTAAAGAGACAAAGACCTCAGTTCTGTAACTACAAGGAAATGTGTTCTGCCAGCAGCCAAATTACTCTGGGTGGATTCTTCTATACAGGTGTTCAGTCTCACCTCGCCTTTTTTAGCCTTGGGGAGACCAGACCAGAGCCAGAGTGTGGCCAGTCTTACCTAGACTCCTCTGACCTACAGGACTGTGAACGTACATATTTGTAGTGATTTGTTATATGATATAGAAATTAATATGGGGAGCTTTTATGCATATGTATATATGTATATGTAAAGAAAAATGTCAGAAAATTAGGATAGAAGAAAGTGCAGTCATAATTCTAAAAGAGTCAGAAAAATACTGCACACAGGCAACAGCCTGGAATTGATTCACAGATGGTCAGAGAGGGTGAGGAAGGGGTTAAAAAATGTAAAGACTTTTTATTTCTTTGTTATAACACATTTGTAATTAAAATAGACTTTCGTTAGTGTAGTAAACATTTATAAGATGCTAGGAATTTATTTAGAGAGTAATCACTAGGAAAATACATATTGAAAGGCATGAAATACTTGCTAGATGTACATAAAAAGATGCTTTGTGGGTGACTTAATTTTGTTTAATTATCTATATGATAATTGGTGTCAAAATCTGTAGGTAATAAAAACCTTGCATTTTAGAACATGGCCCAGTTCACTAATCTACCAATGAAATATCTGTAAACACATTTTAGTACATTAATAAAATTTATTTTCTGTGTATGTATATGCCTACATGCGGCACATGTCAGAAGGCAACTCACACAAGCTGGTTTTCTCCTTCCACCATGTGGGTCCTGGAGATTGAACTCGGGTCTTCAGGCTTGGTTGCAAGTGCCTTCATCCACAGAGCCATCTCTCCAGTCCCTGATTTTGCCCAGTGTTGGTAAGCACAGGCCTATACCTATTTTAAAATGAGGTTCCATGTAAGGGTATAGTTGGGAAGGGTCATTTCAAGTTGGCCATTTCATGGAGGAGTTAAAGGGTCTCTATCTGTTGCCACTGTAGCTTAAGATCAGCTCTGTTGATCATGGCTTTTTCCTTGTGTCCAGCAGAGAATGTGGAGGGAAGGTTTCTGATTGCTCTGCACTGATTGCATTTTAGCTGTGGGAATCTCTGATCCTGAAGGGTGAGGCTGAGTTAGGAAGAGGAAGGAACTGCACTTTGGACCCATTACAGACACTTTAGGGTGTGGTTGTGTGTACCTCCAAGAAATTTCTTTGTCTCATTTAAATAGTGAGGTTGTCCTGTAGTTTTGCTACATTGGTTCTAACCTGGGAGATATACTTTCTTGGGATTGCTTCTGACTGCTTAGAATTAAGGATGCTCCTTAAGAGGACCATGCTTAGGGAAGGGATACTGTTGTGCTCTGAAGAGGAGAACCCTATCTGTCTTCACTTTTGCGTGAAGCTTATGAGTTAAAGCTAACATTGCTGGGGGCTAGAAAGGTGGCTCAGTGATTAAGAACACTTGCTCTTCATCCAGAGAACTGGAGTTCATTTCCCAGCAAACACATCAAATGGCTTACAACCTCCTGTTATTCCAGGGGACCTAACACCCTCTTCTGGCCTCAGGCACCACACACACACACACACACACACACACACACACACACACACACACACGAGCTTAAATAAAGTAGTCTACAATTTGAGTTTGCATAAACTTTTTAATTATGAGATTTAGGTAAATATTAGAGACAATAATATTAGCCACCAGAAGTACATGGTTTGGGTTAGGTTTAAGCAAACATTCTACAAGTCTAGAGAGATGACTCAACTGCTTAGAGCCACTGTTGCTCTTGCAGAGGAGCTGGGTTTCATTCCCAGCACCTCTGTGCTCATAGTTATCCATAATCCTAATTCCATAGATATTCCATCTATACTAGGCACACACAGTGCACATACATGCAAGAAAAAATTAAACGCACCTAAAAATTTTTACAAGAAGAAAACATTACAGAGTGTGCAAAATTAACCTGTAGAGGAGATGAGGGAGAAGCAGGGTCAGGGAAATCAGCCATTAATGTAGTCCAGAATGTAGAACCAGAAAATGACATGAACAGTCACCATCCTTTTTTTTTTTTTTTTTTTTTTTTTT
>JADRCD010233790.1:1819-13909 GCA_019843815.1 Montemys delectorum | reverse complement strand
AAAAAAAAAAAGAAAGTTGCAAAGGAACAGACTGAGCAGTTTGACCTATGTCAAATTCAAGAGCAGACAGAATTAATTAATAGACATAGCAGTGGGTTCATGTTTTGCTTTCAGAAGGGGAATCTGAGTATGCTGGGCTTGGGCAATGTCCTGCCTGTGTCTTAGGATCTGGGCACTTTCCCATCTGGGTATGCAGGATTTCAGATACCATGTCTGGGTATGCTCATATAAAACTTTACCAGATGTTTTTATTGCTGCAGTTGTCTCAGAGACATGGCAGAAGACTTGTCAGTCCCCTGGCAAGGAAGACACGGGTGGGACCAGCTGCTGCTATGGCTGATAACTTGAAGGTAGCTGAGAGAACTAATTGGCTGTGGGGCAGGGGATGAGCAAGGGGGAAACTGTGAGCAGAGGAAGATATGGAGACTCCTGGGTGTTCCATTTGCATCTAAGCTGCCATGGGACCGTCAGGAATGTCTTCTGATCTCTAGGACAGTAGGTCTCAGCCTTGACAGTGAGTGGACACCAAGCTGGGATTGCAGGATGGAATTAAGGATGGAAGTCTGGCCTTGTCTCAGCAGCTTTTCTGACCCTCCAGGATCGACCACACAAGACCACCTGTGCCAGAGACCTCAGCTACTACCCCGGGGAGGCTGCCAGAAACAATTGTTACCAGTGCCCTTCAGGTGAGTGGGGTACTAAAGGCAGGAGGTAGATTGTTTTAGGGGAAGCGGAGGGATAGAAGATAGCAAAGACTATCATGGTCATGGTTAGCTAGAGGTTTCCAAAGGCCATCTCTGATGTCTGGGGAAGGGCAAGGCTGCCTGCTGGGCAGGCGAGTTCTGCTGCTGCACAAGGATGCAAAACCTTCTCTCTCCCTTCTCTCCCTCAGTTTATGAGTATCTTGCCTGGATTTATATATTGTACTGCATTCGTGCAAGCAGTTGCGTAGATTAAAAGACGGAGTCAGATCCCCTGGAACTAGAGTTACAGGTGGTTGTGAGTTGCCATCTGAGTGCTGGGTCTTGAATCTGGACTCTCTCTCAAGGGCAGCAATGAACTTCAACTGTCCTATCTCAGCATCAACAGAGCTGGGATTGCAGGAGTGTACTACCTCACCCTGACCTGGACAGTTCTCGTCTGCTCCAAGCCAGCACATGTGTTCCTCCCAAGCTGTGCTGGGCTAAACCTTTCTGGGGAACAGAGCTCGCCTAACCACTGCTGGCTTCCCAGGATGCTCCCCCACCCCCTAATACAGTGTGAGTTCTAGGAGAATCTCAGGAAATCCATCTGGAACAATCTTCAGGCCTGAAGATTAGAAGAAAATGGGTTATGAGCTGTTTTGATCCCCTGTGACTATGATCAAAAGTCTCAAGCGCATGTGTGTGTGTGTGGGGGGGGGGGGTCATTGGCGACTGGGGTATGAGGTGCACCTGTGGTGCCGTCTCTGAGATCCAGGAATAGATGTCTGCTTGAAAGAAACATTAGCTACGACAGTTGAGGGTGGGAGGAAGTCTCTGTCACTGGCCCACTGTAGCTGCCCCCTGCTTTTAGGACAGCAAGGCATCAGAGGTAGGTCACTGTGTCTGGAGGGCTTCCTGTGGGTGAGAAGTAGTAGGCCAATGTACCCAATATTAATGCTTCCCAGGCACAGTGTCTGGAGGTGGGTGCAGGCAGTACTGTACGAGGTCAATGAGGAATGTGGCTGAAGCTAGGTGACATTCTTGAGTAGCTGCTTTTAGCCCTGTGTTCTCTGATGGAGCCGTCTTGCACAGGCTACCAGATGTAATATCTGAGAGAGAATTTAATAATGTCTGTTCTCCAAAATGATTTAAAAATATTTCTTCAGGGCTTGAGAGATAGCTCGATGGTTAAGAGCACTCCCTGCTCTTCCAAAGGACCCAGGTTCAGTTCTCAACAACCTCATTAGGCAGCTCACAGCTGCCTGTGAACTTCAGCTCCAGGAAATCTGACACCTTGGAGGGCACCCACACACGTGACATGCACTCATAAGCACACATATACATAAAGAAAAAATTATTTGAGCTGGGTGGTGGTGGTGCAAACCTTTAATCCCGGCAAGAGCCAAGCAGATCTCTGTGAGTTCGAAACAAGCCTGGTCTACAGAGTGAGTTCCAGGATAGCCAGGGCTACACAGAGAAATCCTGTCACAAAAAAAAAAAAAAAAAAAAAAAACCTAGCCAAACAAGACAAAAAATTAAATGTTCTTGTGATGAGTCTTTGATGACAGAAGCCCATGTAGTCTAAGCTGCATTTAAACTTTGTGTGCAGTGGAGGCTGGCCTTGAACTCCTGATCCTCTTGCTTCTCCCCCTCCCCCAGTGCTGGGACTAATTACAGGCCTGTGCCCCCATACCCAGCCTCTCTTGGGTTCCTTCCTTCTCCCTACTTGTCTCCCCAATCATTCTCCTCCCTAGCCTCTCTGGGGTCCTGCAGACCATTACTTTCCCCTAGTTGGAAACTGGAGGACCCAGGGACAAGGTTCTGGCCTGATTAGATTTCTGTTCAGAGCTCTTCCTGGCTTACAGTCTGACTCGATCACCTTCCTATGGTGTGTACTCCCCTTTTCATAGAGACCCACAGAGACGGCTCCTAAACCTCTGTCTCTCCCACACTGAAGTTAAAGGTTTCAGTAAGAATTGGGGGTGGAGAGTGGGGGATGTGAGCAATTCTAGTCCACGGAGGTCTCCTCCCCCCTCCCCATGCTCACCTCCATTCCCCCTCCTCATCTATACCCCCCACCCACCCACACTTCAATCCAATGGCAAGATCACTCTTGGAATAGGTCATTCCTTCCAGCTCCTTCTCCCACTTTTCAGGCCTCTCGTCCTTTGGTTTTGTCTGTCTCCTTTACCCAGGGTGTCCCCTTCTGCTATCTCAATCCCATTGCAGCTCTGAGACACCACATCTAGGAACCTTCCTTTGCTGCAAGGGACTGGCTCCCCGAATTTCTGTTTCCGACCTTCTCCCCACAGAGAGGTATGGCCACAGTGCTACGAAACTCTGTAGCCACAGTTACAGTCACAGAGAGAAAGACACTTGTGAGCATGACCCCTTGGTCTTAGGCTTTCTCCACTTAACAGCTGGGACTTACAGAGAGGGGCTGCTCCCTCCTCTCACTTCCTCTAAGGCTCAGGGCTGAAAGTGGCTGAGTACCTCAGGCCTTCATGGTGGGCGGGGCGTTTTTCTGGAGTTTTATTGACCCTGTGCTTCCGGACAAGCCACAGAGGAAAACCAAAAAAAAAAAAAAAAAAAAAAGAATGAAAGAAACCTTCTTCCGTGTTTTGGGGAAATTTCTGACATTTGGCCTGCCCTCTCAAATCAGCGCTGAGCTATGTGGCAGGGTTTGCACGTGGGTGGGCTGGTAGAGGAAGCTGGGAGACCTTTGAATTTGAGAGGCTAAGAGGTCTCTCATGTCTGTCCTCACCTAGGCGGGATGCCTTGCCACCTCTTGACAGCCACTTCCCAGTTCTCTGCTAACATACCTGTGGTGACAAGCCCACTGCCTACATCATAAAATGACCAACAGCACTTATGGTTCAGGGCACTACAATGGAGGCCTGGCTCCTTACCCACAGTAGCTGCATGAACCTCATAGGAACCCAGAGAAGGAACTTGAACATGGTCCACAATCACCTGCTAGTAAGCTCAGCCTGAGCTCAGCCCTGAGCCCTTTCCACCTTCCTTGGTGTTCTGGACTCCAGGCCTTGTTCAGGGTGGGGATGGTGAAGGCCCTGGTGTCTCTCTAGCTTCTTTTTATGAGTCAGAAGAACATGGGTTCACCAAATATGATCCAGGGCCTGCAACAGGAGATTTGATGGTTGCTAGAAACAGAGACAGCCATCCTGGAGAGTATGGGAGTATTTCAGGGAATTTAGATACTGAAATTTAACTCCCAGTTGTGATTAAAGGAATATGCTACCAAACCAGATTTAACCAATTTTAACCAGAAATTCAGTAGTAAAAACCAGAGCATCCATCTTGAAAACTCTCAAGAGATGGGGCTTATTGGTTGATGGTCTGATGGTCATGTGCCCATGTTGAGCCAATCACAATAGTGAGAAAGATAGCACACTGATTGGTCTGTTGGTGTCACGTGCCTATTTTGAGGCCGTGATGGGAGAAATGAAATGTTATATTAGCCCACCTGGGTCATGTGCTCAATCTGTGGTGAAGCAGCAGTGGGAAACACCTGACGGAACAAACCTGGCAGGCTCTGGCAGAGCAGACAGAACCTGGCAGATATCATGTATCCCTTGCCTCAGTCATCATCCTGTATCTATTGTCCCCAAGATTTGGGCCCCAGAGCCTCTCAGTCAACTTGAGTCAGTATCTTCATGGTCTAAACTCCCCATAGTCCCTTCAGTTCCCTCGGAGAAAACCAGGACCTCTGCTGAGAGTGACAGCCCGTGCTTGCTGATCTTCACTGACCCTTCACTCTTGTTCACTCTAGAAGAAACAGATCATATTGTTAATGTGAGATCACAGATTGTCAGATGGCACCCCACAAATGCCAGATCTTCCCCATACCTGGGCTGCCCTTTTGTTCCCAGTGACCTCCACCGAGATCCATGCCTCTATCTGTATGCAACACAAGCGTTGTCTGATGCAACCATGGTTGAAAGCAGAGACGAACGGGATTTAGGGATGAGAGACGGAGGGTGGAAGGCCAGCCTGTTACCAAGACGACCTAGCCTAGCACTTCTTGCTGCTTCTCCCAGGGTTGTCTCCAACACAGCCATGCCCACAAGGTCCCGCCCACTGCAGGAAGCAGTGTGCTCCTGACTACTACATCAATGAAGATGGGAAGTGCACAGCCTGCGTGACCTGTTTGCCAGGTGAGAACCTATTCTCTCTCTCTGGAGCATGTCTCAGAGGGGAATCTGAGAGGCAGGAAGTATCAAGATCTGATCTCCTGGTGCCTCAGTTTACCTCTCTTCATTTGAAGATTGATATCAGCAGCCAAATTTTGCATCCGTACTTTTCAGAAAGACATAGTGTGCTCCCTGTGGGGGGGGGGGGGGGGGGGGGGGGAGAACAGGCATCATCACAATGCCCCATGAAGGACCCTTCTCCTAACTCATTTCTATAGTGAAGAATCTACCGTGAAGGGCCTTCCTGGAGCAGCCTGAGCAGGGCCTTGGCATCAAGAGCTGCATTCTTTCTTAACAAAGAAGGTGATGCTTCCAGGAGAGCTCTTGAAATAGGCTCTTCTAATGTTAATTGCTTGTGTTTAGTGCCAGGATCTGGCATTTTCTTTTGGTTTTCTGTGGACGGTTAGATTGAAAGATGTGTTGAGATTTTTCTCAAAAACTAATAATCATATTTTATCAAAGCTTTCAGTGTCTTTTAAAATAATGTGTATTTTGTTTACTGCATGCAAAGATTTTTCTAAAGATTGTATTTCCTTCCTAATTGTGTGTGTGTGTGTGTGTGTGTGTGTGTCCATCCTTCTGTCTCCGTGTCCTGAGTACTGGGGTCACAGGTGTGCACAGCCATGACTAGTTTATGCAATGCTGAGAATGGTACTCAGCCATCTCTCCAAACCCCCACCCCCATCTTTTTAAACATGGGTTCTGGAGATGAAACTCAAGTCCTATGCTTTCACAGAAAGTGTCTTTACCCCCACAGCCATCTCCCTCAGAGGTGACCTTTTAACAGTCAGACTCCAACACAGAACATGAGCTAGTGTGGATAGGTATCGCCAAGTTCATCCCTCACCCTGATCCATCTGGGATGCACATGGTGTGGGATTTGGCCATGGACAGAGTAGCTGGGCCCAGAACATACAGTGCACTTCCTACAATTCCCCATGCTTCTGTAGTTTATCGTTCCATCCTCCTCACCCGGGCAACCACTAAAGGCTCTCCTGCCTCTACAGTTAAAACCTCTTTTTTTTTTTTTTCTTTTTTTTTTTTTGCTGGGGGTCCATGAAATTCACAGTGTAATGCCTTTTCAGAATGGCTTGTCACGCAGTACATGTACTTCAGTTCCTTCCATATCCTGGGACATTATCATATATATATATACATGTTTATATATGCACACATGCATGCTGTATGTGTATGTGGAAGCCAGAGGCTGATGTCAGGAGTCTTGCTCAGTCATTCTCCAACTTCCTTTTTGAGACAGAGACTCTCACAGAACCTGGAGTTCACTGATTCAGCCACATGGGCTGGCTAGCCAGCCCTACAAGTCTTCCCATTTCTGCAACAGCCATGTACGGTCCTCTAAGTTCAGTTTTTTTACATGGGTCCTGGGGATACGAACTCAGGACCCTCTGCTCGAAGAACAACTGCTTGTATCCACTAAGCCACCTCCCCAGCCCCACATTTATTTGTTTGTCATCTGTGTAGTAGTGTGCAGGTATATGGGCTGGAGGTGAAGGTCACCCTCACCCTGCCCATTCCTATACATCAGGAGAACTGAGGAGACTCGCAGAGTGCCAGCTGGCCAGTCTCACAGAGGGTCATGGGGCATCTTCCTTTCATTGTGGATGGTCCCTGTGTACACTGGATCCCCGCCCTTGGCTTCCCTTTTCCCTTCCATGGCCCTCTCTGTGTCCCTCAGGTCTTGTGGAGAAAGCTCCGTGTTCTGAGACCTCTCCTCGGGTCTGTGAGTGTCAGCCTGGTATGTACTGCTGCACGCCAGCGGTCAATTCCTGTGCCCGCTGCAAACTCCACTGTTCTGGAGAGGAGGTTGGCAAGTTCCCAGGTGAGTGTCCCTACCCACCGCTCCTTAGCAACTACTGTTATACCTGCCACAGGCCTCCTAACCCTCCCACCACGGTAGAACAAACAGGTGATGTGTCCAACATCTGGGGCTTCTGCTGCTCACTTCTCACATCTACGTCCTGTCAGAGATACACTACTGGTGGAGGCCCAGGCCTGGTTAAAGGAGGCTGTGGGCCCATTTGAAACTTGAGGTCATGGACAATTCTGTGGTGGTCTACAAGTAAGTAGGAAGCCTCAAGTCTCTGCCCTGGGAGTTTTCTGACAAATTAGAGCTGGCTTCCCCACTTCCGAATTGGACATTTTATAGGAGAGTGAGGTGCTGAGACATTGGACAACAGATTCAAGGCAGAGAAGTTGTTTTGTTTTGTGTTTTCCCCAATTTGCCCTGTGACATCAGGCCTAACCATCTCCAAGCTTCTAACTTTTTGACGTATATACAAGGGAGGAGTTCGTGGAAGGGCTAAGAACCATGGATCCTCACTGGTTGCCATTAAAAGTGGTGGTTAGGAGGCCAGGTTGATTGCATAGTGAGATTCTGTTCTCAAAAACGGGGGGTGGCAGTGTGCTTTCTAGAGGGGAGACATGGAGGTGGGGGTGCAAAAAGGACACCACAATCACATAAACTCCTGGTGGGACAAACCGATGGTGAAGGGTGAAAATTGCAGGCCCTTTTCTCTAACCAGTATCCTTGGCATTTCTGGTTCTTGGCTTCGTGGACTTTTTCCGAATTCCTGCATCACAGAATACTCTGTACCGTGGGAACTGCCCCTGTCTGCAATCAGCGAGTTAGCTGAGGGCTGGGCCGTAGTGAAGCCTTTTCGCCTGTGGATGAGGCTGGTTCCTTTAACTCCCCCTCCTCCCTGCTCATATGATGAGGAGATGTAACTTAGAGGCTTTCTTTTTTTAAGATTTATTTATTTTATGTATATGAGTACACACCGTAGCTGTACAGATAATCGCGAGCCTTCATTTGCTTTTTGAGAATTGACTGTAGGACCTCTGCTTGCTCTGGTCAACCCTGCTTGCTCCAGCCCAAAGATTTATTTATTATGTACACTGTAGCTGTCTTCAGATGCTTCAGAAGAGGGCGTCGGATCTCATTACGGGTGGTTACTGGGATTTGAACTCAGGACCTTCAGAAGAGCCATCGGTGCTCTTACCCACTGAGCCATATCACCAGCCTGAGGCTTTCATCTTAGCCTCTGACAAACAGATCCTCAGCTTATCAGGCCCAGGTTGTCTGGGTGGAGTTCCCACGACTGCCACATGGGGGCAACAGAGACCTGTCTCTGAAGTCCTGCCATTGACATGTGTCCAAAAAAATGCTTAAAATGTGGCAGGTCTAAGATAGTCTGTGTATAATGCTCAGTAAGTTTCAAAGACCTAACAAGTAAGCAAGAATACAATTTATTTTGTTATATTTATGTTGATTACCAACTGACATAGGTCATTATTTGTTAGATTATGACTTTTTGAGACCTGCTCTCATTTTATAACCCAGGATGTCTTGTAAGTCACTGCTGGCTTCAAAACCTCAATAATCCCCCTGCCTCATCCTCCCAAGTATGGATATTACATGTGTGAGCTGTGCATGCATGTGTGCACGTGTACATGGGCACACAAGTGTGTGTGTGTGTGTGTGTGTGTGTGTGTGTATTTATTGGAGACTGAACCCAAGGTCTTACATGTCATTCAAGGACTATAGCAATAAGCAATACTCCTAGCACAAATTAAGACATTATTAAAATTATTTTTTTTATTTCTTTATCTTTTGAGACAGAGTCATTCTGTTGCCCAGGCTGGATTTGAACTTCTGATCTTGCTTCCTCAGACTCCTGACTGCTGGGATTAAAGGAATGTGCCACTACACCCAGATCTATTTTTATTTTCAGATTTATTTATTTTATGTATATGAGTGTTTTACCTACATGTACGTCTGTGTAGCACATGCATGCCTAGTGCCCACAGAGGCAAGAAGTGGGAATCAGATTTCTTAGAATTGGAATTATAGGTTGTGAGCCACCAAGTGGGAGCTGGGGATTGAACCCCATCCTCTGAAAAAGTATCCAATGATCTTAACTACTAAGACATCCCTCAAGATACACACCCCTCCTCTTATTGAGACTGGTCTCATTATGTAGCTTTTGGCTGGCCTGGAACTCACTATGTAGACCAGGCTGACCTGAAACTCATAGAACTGCTCACTTCTCAAGTGATGGGCTTAAAGGTGTATGCTACTGGCATAGTTACACAGCACATTCTGTCAGTGGCCCTGCCACAGCCACCTGAGCTTGTTCATCTCTGGAGCCCCTGTGGACTCTCCCAGAAGGCAGCTCTAGGGGATGTAGGGTTTCCAGTTGTCAAAGGGGAGAGTAACTTCTGTGTCATCACAGCTCACAAGTAACCAACCACTCAAGGTTATTAAAGACTTTCTTTTTTAAAAAAAAAAACATTTATTTTATTTATTTTATGTGTATGAGTACACTGTAGCTGTACAGATGGCTGTGAGCCATCATGTGTGTGGCTGTTGGGAATTGAACTCAGGAGCTCTGCTGGCCCCACTCACTCCGGCCCAATTCACTGTAGCTGTCTTCAGACACACCAGAAGAGGGTGTCCGATCTCATTATGGGTGGTTGTGAGCTACCATGTGGTTGCTGGGATCTGAACTCAGAACCTTCGGAAGAGCAGTCAGTGCTCTTACCCGCTGAGCCATCTCGCCAGCCCCCTATTACAGACTTTCTTTGCAAGCATCCCATGTTTGCAGGGCAGATTCCATCAGCCCCGTTCTGTGGGTAGGGAGTTTGACACCCAGAGATGGCTGTTGAGTGGCCCAAGAACACAGAGAACATCCTCTTCCAGCCAGGATTGGATGCTCAGCTGAGCCTTGTCAACGTCATCATACTGCTGACCTTGCTGTATTCAGCTTCACGGAAGCCGGTTGGGGCACCTTCCAACTCATGTGGGTCACTCCCCTGGTGACGAGATTGGCGTTGAGGTGTGGGAAAGTGCGTGCTGTAAGGTTGAGCATTACTGTTATTACCTAGTACGACAGACTTGTTTTCATGTGGTTGTTTATCTGAACAGCAGCCCAAGGGAGACTGTTGTAGGTCGCTTGACTGCCCGGCATAGTAAGGACGGACGTGGTAGAGGTGGAGAGCAAACCCAGGAGTATCTGATCGTGTGTGTGTGTGTGTGTGTGTGTGTGTGTGTGTGTGTGTGTGTGTCTGTCTGTCTGTCTGTCTCTCTGTGTGTCAGTGTGTGTGTATGTGTGTGTATGTCTGTGTGTGTGTCTCTGTGTGTGCCTCTTTGTGTATCAGTGTGTGTGTGTGTATGTGTGTATGTGTATATCTGTGTCTGTGTCTGTGCCTCTGTGTGTGTGTGCGCACACGTGCGCGCGTGTGTGTGTGTGTGTGTGTGTGTGTGTGTGTGTATATGTGTATCTATGTCTGGGTCTGGGTCTCTATGTGTGTCAGTGTGTACTTATTTGTGTGTCTGTGCTTGGGTCTGTGTGTCTCTCTATGTGCCTCTGTGGGTACATGTCTCTGTGTATGTTTGTGTATGTGTATCCTGTGTCTATGTGTGCCTGTCTATGTGTGCCTGTGTGTCTATGTGTCTCTGAGTGTGTATGTGTCTTGTGTATGTCTCTGTGTGTATTTATTTGTGTATGTCTGTGCATTTGTCGGTGTGTGTGTGACTGTGTATGTATCTTTGTTTTGTGTGTCTTTGTGTGTGTGTTTGAGTGCATCTGTGTCTATTTGTGTCTGTCTTGTGTGTCTGTGTATGTTTGTGTGTGTGTCTCTCTCTCTGTGGGTGTGTCTGTGTGTTTCTCTGTGTGTGTGTGTCTATGTATATGTGTCTGTGTGTGTATGTTACTATGTATGTCTCTCTCTCTGTGTCTCTGTATATATGTATCTCTGGGGGGCATGATATGTGTCTGAATCTGTGTGTGTGTGTGTGTGTGTGTGTGTGTGTGTGTGTCTGTTTGTCTGTGTGTGTGTTTCTGTAGGTGAGTGTGTGCATCTGTGAGCATCACTGATCAAGCCAAGTGAAGGGATACATCCTCCTCACTCTAGAGTGAACAGATGCTGGGAAAGCCAGCCTCTCTGTCTCTGGATAGCCACTGTGTTCTCCTAGTACCTCACCCATGATTCTACATGTGGTGGTGACAGTTCTGCTCTTGGGGACTCTGGGTTTCTTGGTGTCTGTTCTGAAGCCACTGCTGTCTCCTTTGCAGGCACAGCAGAGAAGGAAACTATCTGTGAGCTGCCTTCCCCGGGATCTGGCCCCAACTGCTCCAATCCGGATGACTGCAAGACACTTGCTAGGTGACTCCTGTCCTCCTTTCTGTTCCTCTTCAGGTGATCTTTGGATGGGCTACTCTGTCTCTGGGACACACAGGGTGCGTGGGTGGGATCAGCCCAGGCTGGTAGGACCCTGGGTGGCTCTCTGACAAGCTCACCAGTCATCTGAGTCCCTGCTGTGTGTGTCTAGCCCTGCCTGGTGCCCATAAGAGATCCAGGTCTGAGGAACTTGGGTCTTGCTCTCACCTCATAGCAGGGCACATAGGGACTGAGGCAGGAGCCTTTCTCCATAGACACAAACCCCAAACCCAGACCTCCTTGGTTTGTGAAGTCATCAGACCTATGTCTGGCTTATTCTCCAGCCATGCCACTCCTCAGGCCACGCCTACTCTAGAATCCGCAGCCAATGACAGTGTGAGGAGCCTGCTGCCAAAGGGGGTCACCAACCTTGTTCAGGAAGGTGCTGCTAAGCTGGTGAAGGTTCCAGAGTCTTCCTCTTCCAAGGCAAGGAAGCCCAGTCCAGATCCAGGTACTGTTTACTTGAAGCTGTGGCCGTCTCCCAGGGAGGTGCTGTCTGAAAAGGGGACCTAGGTATGCAGAGGACCTTGAGCTGCAGCCTTGCCCAGTAGGAACAGAAGAGCATCTCCAGGATGCAGTTCCTGAGGCTGAGCGTCCAGGGCCAAAGGTCCTGAAAGGGCTGTTTCATTCCTAAAGTCTCTGAGTGTCCTGCATGCCAGGGGCAGGTGCTGTGCTCCTGCCCTGTACTCAGGGTGCTTGTGACAGAACAGGCGAGTTTGGACCAGGGCTCCTATGGCCCCTAAAGGTCCTCATGGCTCTCATAGCTGAGGACCCAGCGGCTGTTTCACCCCTCTGAGAAGCAAACAGTCTGTGCTATACAGATTCACTGTGCTTGGCTTGTCCAAGCAACTCTTGGAGATTTGGGGTGTTTACAACTTGGGGCTTGGAAATACCAGTGAATAATAAATATCTCTCTCTCTCTCTCTCTCTCTCTCTCTCTCTCTCTCTCTCTCTCT
>JADRCD010233789.1:0-16738 GCA_019843815.1 Montemys delectorum | reverse complement strand
CCATATTTTTTCTTCATCATACCATTGTTTAGAACAATGGAGCAATTCAAGAGCAGTTGGTCTGGGAAGTACAAGAACAAATGAGTTTTTAAAAAAATTATATATTCACTTACATGTTAAATTTAGTTATGTACTCTTGGGTTGGTGTGCATGCGTACCTATGGACATGCGTGCCACAGCACTTGGGTTGGTGTGCATGTGTACCTATGGACATGCGTGCCACAGCACTTGTGTGGAGGTCAGAGAACAACTTTCAGAAGTGGGTTCTTCCCTCCCACTGGCCTCCTAATCACCAGAGCTTAAAGTCATGTCATAAGAGAAGATGGGCCAAATAGTTCAATGTTTTGCTTGACTGAGCTTTTCAACCTCCTTGAAAGAATTGGCCTTCTGTGATTATGCCTCAGTAGCTTAGAGTTCAGAAACAGACTTCAGGATAGACTATGTCAGAATTGCAGAAGTGCAGGTGCTTTTTCTTTCTTTTTTTTCTTTTTTCTTTCTTTCTTTCTTTTTTTTTTTTTTTTTGTAAAATTGGATCTGTATATTATTAGCCTTGTTGCTATGACAAAATTCCTGCCAAGAAGCTATTTAAGGAAGGAAAGAGTTACTCTGTTCCTCTAGCTTACAGTTGGAGAGGATACATCCCATTGTGGCCAGAAAGGCATGCAGTAGGAACAGGAGGTCAGTTGGGCACACTGCATCTACAGTCAAGATACAGAAAACGACCTGGAAGTGGGGCTCTGCCCTCCAACCTCAAGGCCTTCCCACCAGGGATCCAGTTCCTCAAATAAAGCTCCATTGACTAAAGGTTCTACAACCTTCCAAAAAACATCACCACTGGCTGGGGATCGAGTGTTCAAACACAAGAACCTTTGACGGACATTTCACAGACTAAGCCATAACAGTTTGCATAAAGTGGGCATGTCCTCAAAGCCCATGTGGGGAACCTAATCCTCGGGTGTTGATATTTGAAGATGAGGACTTTGGGAGGTAACTATGTCATAAGAGTGGAACCCTCAGGGTAAGATTGGTGTTTTTAGGAAGAGAAGATATTGGAGGGCTTACTTCTCTCTACTCTTGTCAGATGGGGACACAATGCGTATATGGCCACCTGCAAACCAGGATGTAGGCCCTCACCAAATACAGTGTGGTGACATGCAGAGCCTGAGCTCCAAAGATACCAGAACCATGAGATGTTTGAAGAACCCTGAGCTAAGATGTAGAGCGCTGGATCGGGCCCGTTTTCCACGGGGGGGGGGGGGGGGGGAGGGCTATTAGCCGAAGGGGTCTTGGAGTCTCACGTGGCCTCTACTTGAGACGCTTAGGAGAGACTGGCATGAGCTTAGGAAGCATGCCAAGGGGAGCTGGGAACTAGCGATGATATGAAAGGGTTGTAACCCCATGCTTCACGAACCTGCTGTACCTCAGGTGGCCAAAGCTCAGGCATGAGCAATCGATATGTCAGCTCTGCTTTCTCTTCACCCTCTGTGTTCTTCAGGGAATTTAACTGCGGTTTTTCCTTGGTTTCATTGATTTTGCAATTCTGGTTCCTTTAGGAAGTTCCACAACTTACCAAAGTTCTTGTTAAATAAACTACAGTCTCAACAAACACTATTGATGGGGCAATTTCTTTCTAACTTGTCCTTGATCAGACATGGGCATGTGAGCTGTTTTGTTCTTGCCAGTGGGTTTTATTACTCACTGGATAGATTTGCTTTGGCAAGACACAGACTGCTGTGTCATACTCTTATTTGGTTTCAAGAATTCTGGGACAGTTTTATTTCTTATCTAGGGAGTTTTACTGATCTCTCAATCATGCTTCAGAAGAGGAGCTGTGAGCATTCACTCTGTAAAGCACGTTCATAGCTTTGCAGGCTATAGTCAAAGAAGAACTAAAAATCTGAACGATATGACATATCTTTTCTCTTGTTCCATTAGACAAAGGTCTCATTGAATATTACCATCTGATCAGCTGTCCCCAAACTAAGAGTAAACGTTAATGACAGCCAGGCTATGGGACAGCATCATGTATCTGGCAGTCACTTCTAGGGAAGGCCATGAAAAATCTTCACTTAAAAAAAAAAATCTACATTTACTGTACGTATGCTTAGTGGGGGTTGGGTGGCACACTTGTGCTGTGCCATGTGGACATCAGAAGAAAGCTTGAGTTGAGGGTGTTGGTTCTCTCCTAGGGATTGAACTAAGGTCATCAGGCTTGATGGCAGACACTCTTACTCACTGAGTGATCTCGCTGGCCCTATGTGTTGTGTCTTTTTGGGTCATGATGGATCTCACTTCAGGAAACAAAGATTGTTTGCTGGAAAATGCACTCAACTCCCATAGACTGTGGGAGGCTCAGCCTCTACTTTCCCTTCAGTCCCTGGAGTCTCATGGGACATGTCCCTGTACTAGCTCAGGTTAGGGGTCCAGCTTTTCTGAACAGAGACCAGAGATTGTTTATTTTGCCTTAAGAAAATCTCTCTCTCTCTCTCTCTCTCTCTCTCTCTCTCTCTCTCTCTCTCTCTCTCTCTCTCTCTTTGTGTGTGTGTGTTTATTCATTCCCAATATCCTTTTTAGGATGAGCACTTACTTGTTTTCCCAGGAAAGGTGACTAAAGAAATCAGGCTCATCTTATTTTGTTAAGTTGGGACAGTCTCACTATATAGCCCAGACTGGCCTCAAACTTGTTTTTAGCATAGGATAGCCTTGATCTTGTAACAGTTCTGTCCCATCATCTATTGTGCTGAAATGACAAGCGATGCCACCCACTAGACTTGGAAGTCAGCTCATGTCAAAGCAAGCGTGATTCAGATGAACTATCAGGCATGGCCTTCCTTCCCTCCTGTCTGTGGTGGCATTTTCTATATTGCCTGCAGGTGGGAAGATGAACGATTCCGTTTCTGTCAGCTTCTGGTGTATAGCACTGTAATTTCTTTCTGGATATGGTTTCTATTTTTAGAGCAGCAGAAAGATTTGATTTCAAAGACAGATAGGAGAGCTGCATGTGGGTGAAGCACTGGGTTAGGAATTCTTAATATGAGGTCCCTAGGTTCTTGCCAGAGGCAGGGGGCTGTGTATATCTACTTGGGAGTGAATATTCACGGTCAACATCAACCTTACGAGAGAGTTTGTGGTTAAAAAATAAATCCTAAAGAAAACCAGTAAAGACTTTATTAGAACATAGGATTAACTAACAGATCCTGGTTGTGCTGGGCTAGGATAGATCTGAGAGACCATTGTCCATCCTTGAATGGGATCTTCCACTGGTTCATTCTTTCAAGAACAGAGAATTTGACTTGAAACTCCTCCTTACTAGTGACAAAGGGTAAGATGTGTTAGGCTCTATTCTGGTACTTCCTCTGAAATAAATGATGCCAGAAGTCTGGACCCAGAACAGTAAGAGAGAGTTAAAGGCCAGAGATCATCAGCCTTTGGTCTGCCTATCTGTGCCCTCCCACAGTACCTGACTGTCTGAGTGGGACCTTGCCAAGCAGAGACTCTGAGCCTGGCCTGGATGAGCCTAAACAACCAGTGTCTGGAGCTGGGTTGTAGGCAAGGAAGAGGGGTGGCTGTACCTGGCAGCCATGGCCTGGTTCCCCTCCATCATAATTAGTGTTCTTGAGAGGTGTGAAAAATATAAAGGGCTCCTTGGGCTCCTGGTAAACTGAGAGACTAAAGATGCTGATTTGGAGCTCTGGGTTCCAGGAACTTGGCTGGCTCAGAGCCTCAGGGCTCTGGTTCCCAAAGCATGCCCCTCCTGATTGGTCCACAATGAGGGTAGAACTAGGAATGAAGATCAATTGGTTCACGAGGCTCTCCACCCTGCCGACCGGTAGATGAAGATTACATTCCTAAAATGAATATGCTCCCCTCCCTAACTGACTGAATATCACTGGTTTGTGTTTTTTTCCTTTAAATACCCTACACTTCTTGAGCAAGTGTTGAACTCCTCTGCTCCTGCATGGGTTACAAGCTCGGCCCCAGCACATTGGTTTTCCGAATAAACCTCATGTGTTTGCAGCAAGATTGGTCTCTCGTGAGTTTCGTGGGGGTCATGTAATCCCGAGACTAGAGTGAGGGTTTCCTCTCTTGAGGGATCTTTCATCCTCACACTGTCACATGATACAGTGGCTAGGCTCTACCTCTTTGCTGAGAGTGGGTGCATGTCAGAACTGTGTATTTTTTACTTCTTCCCTACACTGACCTTTTAAAAAGAAGATTTATTTTATCTCTACTGTGTGTGTGTGTGTGTGTGTGTGTGTGTTTGTCTGCCACAGAAGACAGAAGAGAGTATAGGATCTCCTGGAGCTGTAGTTTCAGGTGGTTATGAGTTGCTCAGTGTGGATACTGGGAACAAAACCTGGGTTCTCTGTAAGACTAGTATACATTTTTAGCCACTGAGTCACATCTTTAATACCCTTGATTTGTTGCATAACAAAACTGTGCATATTGATCCTTCAGCCAATATCAAATGCCTAATTCATGGGTAGGGTAATGATGGATACTTTGATTTAACTAAAAAAGGTGTGAGAGCCGATGAGAACATGGGGAGAGGACTTAGGGATTCATGTTTTTACCTAATTCACCTGTAGGTTAAATGCACTAGAAAATAACAGGGTTATAATTAACCTTCCTTCAGACAAGGTATTTTTAAAAATTATTATTATTATTATTATTATTATTATTATTATTATTATTAAGACACATTCTCACTATGTAGCCCTAGTTGCCCCTGGTACTTTTTCTATATGAGAGAGAGAGAGAGAGAGAGAGAGAGAGAGAGAGAGAGAGAGAGAGAGAGCACAATACAATGATCAATATCAATGACTATACTAACAGAAACCTCAGCACCTGTTTTCCCTGTCTGAGAGGAAAATTCCATTTTGAGTCACCCAGCCAGCAGCTCTGGGCTTGCTCCCACCTCACAAGCTGAGACATTGCAGGCTCTTTTTCCCCTGGCTGCCTGGAGCTGCTGAAGGCCAAGGGGCCTTCATATTCACACAGAACTTCTCTTTCAAATTCCTTGACCCCTCTTAAACTGTCCCCTTTCTTCTGAATCCTGTCCTCTGTTTTCCAGTGTTTTGTCTTTGTGGCCCCAAACATCTCTAATGCAGAGCAAAACTTTCTTCCTCTCTACATCAAGGTATAGGGAGCCAGTTCCCAAACCTCTTGTCCTCTGGCTCAGCCACTAGTGCCATGGATTAGAGCCAATGGAACATCCACAAATGGACAGATGCCTTTCCATTGGTCACACCCGCACATGCTCCAGTTGCTGCCATGGCCAGCCCCCTCTGCTTGCCTAAGATAATGGAGTCTAGGGAGATGCAAGCTCTCCATTCTGAAGTGACATGGAGCCGCATTTCCCAGATTGGTTTATCTGAAACACATGTTACAAGACACAGTGTAATACCCAGGCAGTTATCAAAGTCAAACTCACCCAGGGCCAGAATTAGTCCTTCAACTGCATGATTTCAGCTCTGTCAAGTGAAAATAATGATGCTTTTTATGTACCCTAAATGTGACTTCCATACAGGAACATATCTCCTGGAACCCACACTGGAGGCCAGTGGTGAGGATGTGGGACATGGGAAGGGACCACAGGTGAACATGGGGGAGAGGGGCCCAAGAAAATCGCTGCTGGGCTTCTAAAACCCACACTCTTTATTCTAAGTAAACGGAGCCAGCCACCTAGAAGCCTCAGAAGTGGGGTGAGGAAGACGAGAGGTGAGGGCTTGTAGTCAGGATATGGCCTCTCCACCAACTACCTCAACACTAAGACATGAAGAGAGATTATCCTGCTTTCTAATATTTCTGACAGGTGTCCTGCGGGTCCTTCTGGAGTGACAATCTGTCCCTTTCTTCTGTTATGCAAATGTGCCCACTCTATTTTGGTCGTCGGAGAGAGGATCAGAGAAGCAAACTTCTGTCACAGCTGTATTTAAAAGACAGGGAGCATCTCAGAGGACAGCTACATGTGGAGCCTGCTTTCCTCCGCCCTCCTCCCTCCTCCTCCTGCATTCCTTCCCCACAGAGGCCCCAACTGCTTCCCTTGCTGGGGTGGCCATTTGTATTTCTGAGCGCTCTGCCTTTTGATATCTAGCCTTTGCTCAGATCAAAAGCGCTTGAAAAAGCTGCACCGTCCCAAGAAGCTGGGTGGTGTGAAGGCAGGAGGCAGTACAGTTCTTCATCCCACACACCCTCTGTATTGTTTTTTTTTTTTCAAAGAAGAGACTAGGGACTAGGCTTGTAGCTCAGTGGTAGAGCCCAGCTTAGCACCATACTGGCTCAAGCACCAAAACCAGCCAAATGATGCCAATTTTCAGTTGTATACAATTATATTGTCTTTATCAGAGCCATTGAGCAATTAAGCAGGTTATTTATTTATTTATTTATTTTAAAAGATTTGTAGAAAAGCCAGACGGTTGGAAAGGGAGAGAGATGCGTGCTGATCAGCAGAGTTAATTAACTCTCTGTCAATATTCTTCTCACGTTCAGACCACACTCCTCTGCCGCTGCTACTGGTGATGTTAACCCATCGTGACCTCTGAGAGGAGAGGGAAGCAGGGCTCTACCGGGGATGACTAAAACAGATGCCCAAGGAGCAGAGATGGAATGGCAAATGGCTTGGAAAAATGTGGCCTAAGGGGAGCGGAAGCTGTTAAGGCAGGAAGCTGCAGCTCATCCCTGTCTTCCACCAGCAGCCTGACTATCCTGAATTAACACTGCAGGTTTTCAGGGTTAGGGGGAATCCTCAGCAGTTCCCGGTCCCCAGCCCCATCCTTCTTGTCTCTGCATCTTTTCCATTCTGCTTGGAAATACCCAAGCTGGGGAGGCTCTAGCTGTTATAAAGGACTTGCCAATGACGGACACTGTCATCTGTTAGCTGCCACCCTTTCAGATAGGTCTCCAGTACTTGAGGAGATGGGTGGTTGGGGGTGGGAGTGGAGAGGTTCTTGTTGGTGGCAGCCCCTGATCAGCTGGTCTCATGTCTGACCATAATAGACGGCCTCCTTCCTTATGGGCTTTCTGGAGGACATACTGCTTCCCTGATTCTAAACCCCCAGTACCGTGGTGTTCCCAGTGGAGTTTCTGACCTAGAGCCAACATTAATATCATCTACACTCTTGTCATTACCAGTGTGTGCTATGGAGCAACAACTGAGCATCAGTTAAGACCTCACTTGGGAAAAACCCAGGGCCCTACTTCAGATCTGCTGGCTCACAGTGTGCACTGTCTTCATTAGTGTATAGTAGTGGTACAAAGCAATGGGTTACATCGCGCACACACACACACACACACACACACACTCACACACACTCACACACACTCACATACACATACATACACACACACTCACACACACTCACACAGACACACATACATACATACACACACATACTTACACACACACTCCCACACATACACTCACACACACTCACACACTCACTGACACACACACTCGCACACACTCACACACACATACATACACACACATACACTCACACTCACACACACTCATATACACATACATACATACACACTCACACACAGACACACATACATACATACACACACACTCACATACAGACACACATACATACATACACACACACTCACACACAGACACACATACATACATACACACACTCACTCACACACACTCACACACATACACTCACACACTCACTCACACACACTCACACACATAGACTAACACACGCACACACACTCACTCACACATACACCCACACACTCACTCACACAGACACACATATATACATACACACACTCACACACACTCACTCACACACACTCACATACACATACACATACATATACACACACACTCACACACACACTCACAACTCACACATACATATACACACACACTCACACACACACATACTCACACACTCACACATTTTGCCGTATTCTTTAGAGAGAGAGAGAGGATTTAAGGTATTTCAGGCTGGTATCCAACTTGCTGTATAGACATGACCAGCCTTGAATTTCTGATCCTCCTGCCTCAATCTACCCAGTGCTGGAATTACAGGCTTGATTAATTAGTTTTATATCATACTGAGGATTGAAATCAAGGCTTTATGCATGTTAGGCCATCGCTCTACCAGCCCTACTCCTTCCTTGGTCCTGGAATCCATATTTTTAACATGATCCATTTCAGAGAGGATTTCTGCACATATTTTTATGTTAGTGTCCTCACTTGCTCACACTGCCTATAATGAACACTGGCTGGCCCGGGCACCATGATTCTTGGTGTTTGACTTGGTGTCTTGGAACATGAGCATATCACCATTGCTGGGGACCAGGGAAGCCACCCAGATAACTGGCCTTCCATTGTGATGGGAGACTTTTCAAGGAGGAAAGACTAGAAAGACAGATGAGCACTCTGAGAATATTCTCTAGAGACAATGACTTTGGAGAGGAGCCCTGCAATTCACCCCTAGTAGGAGGTGGGCCTCAAAAGGATGTATGTATATATATATATGTGTGTGTATGTGTATATGTATACACGTATATATGTACATGTGTATATGTATGAATATATGTATCTATATGCTAACAATATTCAAGAACATGGTATCTGCTGAGACTATACAGCACTTTATACAGAGCTTTCACAGAGTGGCTTGTTTCAGCAGCAAATATCCTAAAACCTTATATACAAATAGACAAGGCAGTGTCATTGAGACGGGAGGTGAAAGGTGATTCTAGAACCCAAGGACAAAATGCGTGCCTGGAGGTAGAAACAGATAATCACTGCCTGAGAGTTTAGGTAGTCACAGAGCTGACATTCCCATTCTCTTAAGTCTCATGACTGACAGTTAAACACACACCATCCAGCTGCAGAAAGCTGTGTAGCCTGACTGTTGGGAAGACGATGTTTACAAGCCTTGCACTCTTGGTAAAACTCCTCAGCCTTCATTGTCTCATTTTCCCAGAGAAACAGAGATCATGTATGGACCCTAGGGCTGTTAAGAGGACCGATGGGAACATGCGTGTGGTAGATGTGATGTGCCCTCTTTCCAATAACCATTCTGGCCCAGTCATTCAAGGCCTCAAGCTGTTGATAAATCTCTATTCTTTCAGTGGTGATTTGTAGGTTGGACAGACTGGGCCAACTGTGGTCCTCTACAATTGGAGACAAGCACAGAAGTATGCAGTCCCTACTCTATACCCTTCTATGTCACATGGGAAGATGGAAGAGATGGGAGGAAATTGGGACTCACCTGATACTCCTGACTCCTCTGCATGAGTCAGGCCATGAGGCTGTCTCCTCTCCAGGGATTGAACTAAGCATGTGATCAGATGCAGCGCCCATTGTTGAACTCCATTTGGACAAGATTTAGGATATTTGCAGCTGAAACAAGTCACACTGTGGAACCTGTGCATAAAGTGCTTTATATTGTCCCCAGAAATACTATGGTCTTGAAAAATGTTAGCCATTATTATTATATATAGAATATACTATGCATACAGACCTAGCCTACAGAGAGATTCCTCCTAGGAAACTGTAACCAAGCAACAGAAAATAGTTTTTCTCTTTTTTCTTCACCCCTAATCCCACTTAATTTACAGGAAAAGATCACTAATAAACCAGCTGATTTTTTTTCCTGAAGAGTTGGTTAACCCCCATCAGCAGAATCTCGAGGCCATAGCTGAGCTCAGGGTGGCTCGACCCCCCTCTCTGCCGTGAGCCTAGTGTCTGTACATTAAGGGAAGTGACATGGCAGCCTGAGGACAAAGGCAAGGCACATGCCATAGCCCCTTTTGTTCATTTGCTTTCATTTTTTAGAAGCTTCAAAATACACTGGTAAAAAGATAAAGATTAGTTTAAATGCTTTCATTCCCACGTCTTTGTATTTACTCCATGTTATTAAAATAAAAATTACAGGAAAACATATTGAACATTCTAATCATTTTTCTCCAAAGGCCATGTCCAACCTGTTTTTAAAAATTATTTTATTTTACTATCTGTATTTGTGTGTTGCATGTATGTCTGAGTGCTATGTGTATGCCTGATGCCACAAGGAGGCCAGAAGGAGAAGCCATCAGATGCCCTAGGACAGTATTAGAGAGCTGTGAGCTACCCTGTGGAAGCTGGTAATTGAACCCAGGTCCTCTAGAAGAACAGCCAGACTCTTAATCACTGAGCTCTTTCTCTAGCAACTTCAACCTGGTTTTCAATCATAATTTTATAGCCACTTTAGTTCTTGAATCCACAACAAGAGTATATTATTTTATCTGTCTTTTAAAAACTTACATGTATGTTATAGCTATGAGAATTCTCCAGATTTGCTAAATGATAGATATGGAAGAAAGTGTAAAGAAATCTGATTTTAAAGAATAGTTAATTAGCCCAGCGGTGGTGGCACACGCCTTTAGTCCCAGCACTTGGGAGGCAGAGGCAGGCGGATTTCTGAGTTCGAGGCCAGCCTGGTCTACAGAGTGAGTTCTAGGACAGCCAGGGCTACACAGAGAAACCCTGTTTCGAAAAACAAACAAAAACAAAAAACAAAAAAAGTTAATTAATTAAATTTATGTGTATGGTGTGTTTTCTTGATGTATGTCTGTGCACCATTTGTGTGCTTGATATCTGAGGAGACTAGAAGGCATCGGATTCCTTGGGGCTAGGCTTAGAGACCATTGTGTGTGCTGGGAATTGAATTCTGGTCCTCTAGATGAGCAGTCAATACTCTTAACTGCTGAATCACCTCTTTAGGCCTAAGAAATAAGATTTCAGTTTGGATAACAGATAGAAGAATAATCAAGGAGTATGCCTGAGGCTCTTTGCTATTACTTTTGAGCTACTGGATTGTCAGTCACTCTCCATTAGGCTGCGAGTAACGCAAGCTGGTGGCAGGTGGGGAGACTTGGAGTAAGGATAAGTGGAGAAGTGTCTGCAGTTTGGGCTCACCACTTTGCATATTCCACCTAGGAGTGGCTACCTTTAAGGGCAGATTGTGTCTATGAACCTCTTCTGAACACTTTTTAGTATAGATTGATTCATTTAATGTTCATAGCCAGCAACGAAGTGAGTACCGCTGTTATTCAGTTTTTTTGATCAAGAAACTACAGCTCAGAGGATTCTTCACACTTGGCTCTGGTCACAAAGCAGGTAAGTAGTCAGCTAGCCATAAGCCATGGATAGCCTGGCCTTCAAATATGGCTCCCAACCATATCCCTTTGGCTTAACACTCAGGAAGCGTTGAAAATTACATGAAACATGTATAACAGCTGCTAAAGATCACAGCCTACTCTGAATGACATCACAAAGTTGAGGGGAAAAAAACCCCCAAACAACTGTAATTTCTTTTTTCAGTGAGATGGCCTAAGATGATCCTTCTTTGCGTCCTCTTTTTCCCTACACCCCTTCTTTCTTTCCTTTCTTCTGCTGCCTTCTTCTCCTTCTTAACTGTTTCCTACTCCTTTGCTGCCTTCTCTCCTTCCTTCTTCTTTTCGTGATTGTGTCTCATGTTGCTATGGTTGGTCTCAAACTTGATATGTAGACAAGGATGGCCTTGAACTCCTGTTTCTCCTGCTTTAGTCTCTCAGCATACTCTATGATCTCTTCTTTTGATAAATGTAGATGATGAGTTGAGAAAGGTTAAATAAACTGTATCCTACTATTTCTTCATCTGTAAAAGCCATTGGAAGCCCCCCTTTTCCTGCAAGTCTGGGGAAGGATGGTATTCCTCCCAACTAAAACTTTCCATCCATTGCCAGCATTCAAGAAACTGAGGCTGGAGAGTCTCTGTGAGTTAGATACCAGCCTGGTCAGCATAGAAAGTTTTGAACAGAGCTACATAGTGAGACAGTGTTTTAAAAACAACTACAAAACAAAGCATTCCACAGCACAGGGGAGTTCTTTAAGATTCAAAAAGTTCTAAAGAGGGGTTCATTAAGATTCAAGAATTAAACAACTCAGAAGGCTCAAGAAGTCCCTGAAGCTTAACAGATAGATTCACAAGACCTCTCCATCCCCGAGGTTATATAACCAGTAAGGACTTTTGAAGAGAGGAGACCTTTCAACTTGCATGGTTACCTGAAAGTTACACAGAGAGTGACAGCTTTCATGAGTTGTCACCTATGGTATGGTAGGCTGGCAGTGATGCTGTTGCATTTGAGTCATCTATATTTCTGTAACTCCTTACCTACACTCCCGTAAGTGACCCCAATAAACTCATTACCTCACCAATTTGGGCTCTGATGGCATTCTTACTTTTGTCTGTTGTCAGTTCCCCATATGGGGTAAACAGACATTTGTTCATATCTCCCAATAATAGTGTTACATAACAGATGGTCCCTTAGACTACACTCCATTTACCTAAATATTTTGGCAAGATCTTCTTATGGTTTATTAGCCTTATGAGACCCAAAGCCTCATAGAGATTGGTACTTCCTGATACCTTTTTATGGGTTTAACATGATGTTTTATTGAATAAAAAAGAAAAAAAATAACTGGTTATTTCTATATATGCTATAGGATGTTTCAAAATATGTCCTTAGGCCTCAGAGGAAGTGAAGGTACTTTGGTAGCTTGGCTCCCTGACATGGCTCCCTAGTCCACCAAAGGATGAAAGTCGTTTCCCATTGCCTTGAACCTCACCTCTCCTGGGAGGGAGGGAGGGATAGCACACAATGATAACTTATGCAACTGTATGACTAGGGTGACCACTGTCCTACTTTGCCCAGGACAGTACTTTAGACTTATATGTGAGGACATTTCCAGATCTCCTAGGACATGTTGGTCATCTTACACAAAGTGTACCCCCCCCCATTTTTATTAAACACATACCATCACATGGCTACCACCTAGGTTAAGGCTTAAGAGATTTCTTCTTGTCTATCAGTCAGCACACCTTTCCTAAAGTAACCCCTTGTCACGGTTTGGACAGGAAGTGTCCCCTAAAAGGTTCATTTATTGAATAGAAGGGTTGGTCCCCAGAGGAGGTGCTGTTTTGGGAGATTCTGGGGACATTAAGATTTGGATCCCCCTGGCAAGATACATTACTGAAGGTTTGTCCTCACAAGTTGTATCTTGTCCCAGACAGGCTCCCCTGTCTGTCTCTTTGCCTCTATCTGCCATGAAGAAAGTAGCATCCAGCACCATGACACTGCCACACCACAGACTTGGAGTCAGTGGCTCTAAGGAGTATAGACTGAACCCCCTGAAGCCTGAGCTAAAATGTTTTTCTCCCTTTAAGTTGGAAAGGCTAAGATATTTTAAAACATCTCACCATAGATTAGTATTGCTTGTTTTAATCTTTATGTAAATAAAATTACAAAATACTTCCTCTTTAAAGCCTAGAATTTTTTTTATTTATTCTGTTTCTCATCTTAAAATACTGCTATAATTTATTCATTTTCCAACAGCAACTTTACAAGCTGGTTTGTGTTTGCCGTGTTGGAATGTGCTGTAGCGTCTCAGATACATGAAGAAAGGTGTTCTTGTCTCTCCATGTTCACATAAACACCCAGGATTCTCTGTCTTTTATACTTTATCATTCTCCTGAGTATGGAGTGATATTTTATCATTCTCCTGAGTATGGAGTGATATTTGATAGCTTTAATTTGCATTTCCCTAAGAACTGATGCTCAGAATCATTGTGGACCATGCACAGATCTTTTGCCAAGTGTTGGTCATACTTTTTGCCCCTCTGTGGTTCTGAAGGAATAACTTATAGATTCTTGACATAGTCCTTTGTCTCATTCATATATATGTATATATATATGTATATTTACAAAAATATTTGTAATATATTTTATATGTATTATAAATAACTTTTTTCATTTTCCAATGTGCCTTTTAACTTTCTTTTAAAAAGAACTGTTTTTATCTTTATGTGGATATGTGTGTGTATGCATTGGAGGTCAAAAGGTGCTGGATCCTCCAGAGCTGGAGTTGCAGTCATTGTTAGTGGGTTCTGGAAACCAAACTCAGATCCTCTAGAAGAGCAGCAATTTTAGAAATTTAGATGCAAGTAAAATGTTATTATGATTTTTAAGAGATATTTAGATCCACATCCTAGTAGCCATTTGTTATTTCTGCACAACTTGTTTGTAATTGAATTACCATGAAGATTAATCATAAATTTAATAGATCATACATTTGTGAGTCTACTCTTTGCCTATTAGTTATAAGTATTTATGCCAGGACCGCAGCCAACTGATTGTTATGAATTTATAGTAACCTTCAAATTCAGGAAACAGGTGTCACAGATTTGTTTTTCTTTTTCTTTTCTTTTTTTTTCAAAATTGTTTAGGCTACTTTGTATTCTAGTAAATTTTAATGTTTTATTAATTGTTATAAAAACTCCTCCAGTTTTTTATTGAAATTGTATTTAATCTGTACATTAACTTATGAAAATTAATATTCTAAAAATAATATTGAATCTTCCAACTCATCATTTTATGTATTCATACATGTAATCTTAAAACAACTTTCATAGTAACTGATAGAACAAGTGGGGAAAAGAATCATTAAGGAGGCAAAAGTTTGAACAGCATAATTCACTAACTTGCCCTAATTGAACATTGCATCAGAAGAATTGAAGAACATACATAGTCTCGCCAACTGCATAGAGAACATTACCAAATACCATGTGTCAGACTATAGAGCAAAGAGACATCACTACAGAGCCTACAGACACTAAAACAAAAGAAGAGTATGTTCTGAGAATTGACTTTTTAGAAGACTGGTGGTGTCTGTGGAGTGTGTGTGTGTGTGTGTGTGTGTGTGTGTGTTTTGGTGATATGCAACCAGGCTCTTGCACATGTTGGGACAGTGCTTTACTACTAGGATACACTTCCAGGCCCTAGATGATTGGAGAATGTAGTAGATGGATGCAAGACCAATCCATGAAGGTGTTACTCCACCATAGTACTTTAGCCACATGTAACAGTGACTTACCAAGGTGGTGTCAAGTGGATTGAAGAAAGGATCAGTTGGAAGGAGGAGGGAGAAAGGAGAGCAGAGGCCTGACAATAAGCAACATTGCAAAGCATTGGTTAAAATAGTTATTGAATACTGAATATATCAGTAGATATAATATCAACACAGATATGGATCCTGGCTTACTAATAATGCTTGCCTGTGATTAATATCAGAGACAGATGCTATATTTGAGATGCTGTCCTCTAGTTTAGATACAACACAGCCAGATTATGCAGTAGTGACCTCAGTTATATGTCTTGATGCAGCTGGTGCATCGGATATCAGCACAAATATTCTTGTATCTGCTGTTTTTGAGCCACTGTGATGGCAAGGTTCTTCCAGGCAGCAATTATTGATTTAAAAATTTATAAGCTTAAGCTGAACCTTCATAAATTTTCTTTGTTTGGCTCAAAGTCATAGACATTAGAAGATGACTATTCCAAAAATCAATACACTGTCCTTTTTAAAAAATGAAGCAGAGCTCTTTGTCACAGTGGCATCTGTAGTCTACTAGGCATTAGCACCTTCTTCCTGAGGTATGGACAAAGTTTGACAAAAACAACTTTCCTACGCTTCCTTGTAATCACCATTGTCAAAAGCAAAAACTATGCAAAGCCCGGAGCTCTGTATTCATCTGGGTTGCTTTTAATTTTCCCTCTGGAACTATGGAAAGTTGGAGCTAGAACATTTTAGATGACCTTGGACAGCTTCTGAGAGCCCTTTTTATAGTCAGAAGGGAACACAGTGCACAAGGACACCTGGAGACTTTGGTGGAGTTGTAGACATTACTGAGCTAGCAGAAAGAAAAAGAAGTGTAAGCTTTGGAGGTGGAGGCAGTTGGGAGGTAGAAACAGAAGTTTCCCAGGCATAATTATTCTATGATGTCAACTTGACTTCACTCTGTCAATCTGAGGCACCCACATCCTGATCCTGTACCTTCATACTGAAACACTACCATCCTGGGTGTCAGCAACCAAGACTGAAGAAGGACTGTCATTAAACCAGTGAGCATCCATCTAGGTGTGCTCCACAGAAGAATACCAAGACTAAGAGCAAACAAGCCTTGCTACAGCTTTTGTTACAGGGGTCAGGATTGTGGAGAGTGAAGCTACTTCAAATAATCCCATAATAGTGGATGCACATTTGTCCAAACACATAGCTATACAACACCAGAGGTGAACCCTAGTGTGAATGAGGATGGCCTCCATAGGCTCACGTTTGAATGCTTAGTCATTGTATAATGGAACTGTTTGGAAAAGATTAGGAGGGATGGCCCCCATGTGTCACTAAGGGGTAGGTTTTGAGGTTTTAAAAGTCCACATCAGATCCAATCTCTGTCTGTCTCCATCTCTCTTTCTCTCTCTACTGCCTGCAGATCAAGATGAAAGGCTCTCTGATCCTGCTCCAACATCATGGCAGTGTTCTTCCCACCATTATGGCAATGTACCAACCTTCTGAAACAGTAAGCAAGCCCCCAATTAAATTCTTTCTTTCATTAAGAGTTGTCTTGGTCATAGTGTCTCCTCATTGCAATAGAATATTAACTAAGACACCTAGTGTTAACTATGGGCTGTGTGCCAATATATATTTGCTCTGTGGCAGTCATATAATTGTGGAGAGGGATCTCAGTAAAGAAGAGAGAGGTGATCCATGTATGGGAATGGAGGGTGATGGGAAACCTGTGAACTAAAGCTTGATATATGCTTAGAAGGCACTCTAAAAATAGTTCATTAAAAACCTGGTGTGTGTGTGTGTGTGTGTGTGTGTGTGTGTGTGTGTGTGTGT
>JADRCD010233788.1:0-11995 GCA_019843815.1 Montemys delectorum | reverse complement strand
TTTAAGAGACAGATTTTTACTAACCTTTGAGAGCATGGGGAAAAACTGGTAGAGAGATTTGAGGAGTTAGTGGGGTGGAACTGAGAGGCAGTGAAGGGACTGGCACTTCCTGTCTTACCTTTAAGCCTTCATATCGGAATATCAGTCCTTGGAGAAGAAACTTGAGTTAATATGTGAATGGAATAAAGAATTAGGGGCCTTGAACTTCAGCAAGACTATGCAGAACTCGAGCTTATTTTAATAAAGTAGAAGGAGGTATGGGTGAAATTGCACAGCGAGAGCCGAAAAAAGGCTCAGGCAATCTCAGGTAATGCGGGAGTTCATGAGATGAATAAATTATGACTCTCCATGTGAATATCATCGTACATTTTAAACCAGCTTGAGATACATAATGAGTTCGAGTACAGCCTAGGTATAAGACTTGTTTTAAAAATAAAAAAATACAAAAGTATTTTTACTTCATTCAGAAGTCATAATTGTTTATTTAAAAGACATTACCTGACCCATCTTCCCTGCTGGCTGAGCCCTTGGACCAAGCCAAGCTGCCCTGAGGGCCCTATCCCAGCGGGCCCTCCATTCTCCCACCACCTCCACCAAACTCCTTAAATATACAGGTAAGCATCCCTCCCCCACACCCATCTTCCCTGTTCTCTGAACATTCCAGGCCAAGCAAAGCTGTCCTGAGCAAGCTACTGGCCAGGGAAACCTCCATTCATCTGCCATATCTCTGTCCTCTGACCTGAGGCTTCTGAGCCACACAGAATTGCAGGTCTGGAACCATACAGCCCAAGGATTCCCATCAGAGGCCTGCCACACAAGGATCATCGAGATTCAGTTCCCTCCCAATACCGACTACAACAAAAACATCCAGAGACCAAAAACATCCAGAAAGACCCTTAAAAGATCTAACATAAGAATAGTAGAATACCTCTATATCAGGCTCCTGTCAATATGCACTTCTTGGCATCCACCACAGTGTCTGCATTTGGTGACTATATATGGGATGGATCCCCAGGTGGGACAGTCTCTAGATAGCCTTTCCTTCATTCTCTGCTCCATACTTTGTCTCCATATTTGCTCCCCTGATTATTTGGTTTCCCCTTCTAAGAAGCACCCACACTTCGGTCTTCCTTCTTCTTGAGCTTCATGTGGTTGGGGAGGCAGAAGTTGGTGGGTGGGTGGGGCACATTCTCGTAGAAGCAAGAAGAGGGGGGATGGGATAAGGGGTATCTGGGGGAGAATCTGGAAAGGAGATAACATTTGACATGTAAACAAATAAAATATTCAATAAAAATGACTAAGCATACAAAAATAATAATAGGAAAAGAACAAGGTAAAGAGTCCCAACTGCAAGGCCCAGAAAATATTCTCAATAAAGTTATAGAATAAAACTTTCTGAAGCCAAGGAAAGAGATGCCTATAAACATACAAGGAGCTTAAATAACACAACTTAGACTGGACAGAAAAAAAGTCTTCCTGGCACATAATAATAAAAACACAAAAATCTACAGAACAAACAAACAATATTTAAAAAGGCAAGGGATAAAAGGCTAGGTAACATACAAAGGCAGACCAATAGGAATTATACTCAACTTCTCAGCAGAGACTCTAATGGCTAGAAGGGCCTGGTCAGATATCTTACAACCTTTAAGAAACCACAGGTGCCAACCTACACTACTCTACCCAGCCAAACACTCCATCACAATAGATGGAGAAAATGTATTTCAAGACAAATCCAGGTGAGATGGCTCAGCAGGTAAGAGCACCGTCTGCTCTTCCAAAGGTCATGAGTTCAAATCCCAGCAACCACATGGTGGTTCACAATCACCCATAATGAAATCTGACACCCTCTTCTGGTACATCTGAAGATAGCTACAGTGTATTCATTTATAATAATAAATAAATAAATCTTAAAAAAAAGACAAATCCAAAATCAAACTATATCTATCCATAAACCCAGCCCTACAGAAAATAGTAGAAGGAAAACTCCAACCCAAGAAGGATAACTACATCCAAGAAAACACAGGAAATAAGTAATTACTTACCAGCAAAAACAAGGAACACTGAAATAACAGGAAATAATTATTAATGCTCTTTAATGTCTCTCAACAATGTACTGCATTCCTAATAAAAAAAACACAGGCTAACAATGGATAAAAAAAAAACAAAACAGGATCCATCATTCTGTGCATACACAGGACTTAGCTCAGCAATAAAGATAATCATTACCTCAAAGTAAAGGACTAGAAAAAAAAAATTCCAAGCAAACAGACCCAAGAAGCAAGCTGAAGTAGCCATTCTAATATCTAATAAAATAGACTTCCAATCAAAACTAACCAAAAGAGACAGGGAAAGACACTTCTTAACTGATCAAAGGAAGAGTGGGGAGACCTGGCAAGGTGGGGGAGAGATCCTCTTGGAGACAGGGGAGGAGGAGAAATGGGATGAGGGACTGTGGGAGGGCAGATCAGGAGGGGGGTAATGATTGAACTGTAAAAAAAAAATAAAACAAAGAAAAGAAAAGATAAAGACAAAAGAAAAGAAAAGAAGTGCAACCTGCTGGGGCAGATGCTATCAATCTCTAAAAAACCCCACTCTTTTGTAATATATTCTGGCACAACTGAACCTCTTACTGTATGTTTCCATAGTTTTTGACTAAATACAGGCTAGTTGTGAGCTCAGACTTTTTAGGATTTCCATATTGGCTACTTTCTTTTAAGATATGTATTTAGATTTCTTTTGTAGCTTTTTATTACTTTGTTGGAAAATATGGCACTGCACAATGAACTATTTGTTTATCCAACAAAGATATGCACATACATATACATACACAACTTGGTGTAACTCTAACCAAGAAAGTGAAAGATCTTTATGACAAGTCCCAGGAGAAAGAAATTGAAGAAGGTATTAGAAGTCTGAAAGATCTCTCATGCTCATGGATAGGTAGGATTAACATAATGAAAATGGCCATCTTACTAAAAGCAATCTACAGATTCAATGCAATCCCCATCAAAACTTCATATTCTTCACAGATATGGAAAGAACAACTCTCAACTTCATATGTAAAAACAAAAAATCACAGGAGCCAAAACAATCCTGAATAATAAAGGAACTTCAGGAGGAATCATGATCCCTGACTCCAAGCTGTATTACAGAGCAATGGGACAAGGCAGTTTCTAAAGCCTCCAATTACTATTGATATTACTATGAAGAAAATTATAATAAATGCATGGACAGTTATAATGATGTTATTGGTCATCACCCAATAAGACACCTAACTGGTACAGAAATAGACAAATTGATCAATGGAATTGAATTGAAGACCCTGAGGTAATTCTATACATGTATGGACACTTGAATTTTGATGAAGAAGCCAAAACCATAGAATAGAAAAATGAAAGCATCTTTAACAAATGGTGATGAACTAAGTGGATGTTTATATGTAAAAAAAGGAAAATAGATCCATATTTATCACCTTGCACAAAATTCAAGTCTAAGTGGGTCAAGGACCTCAACATAAAACCAGATACACTAAATCTCATAAAAGAGAAAGTAGAAAATGTCCTTGAATGCATTGGCACAGGAGACAATTTCCTGAACAGAACACCTGTTGGCTCAGACACTAAGACCAACAATTGCCAAATGGACCTCATAAAACTGCAAAGATTCTATAAAGCAAAGGACACTGTTAACAGGCAAATTGGCAGCATACAGACAGAGAAAGGGTCTTTACTAATCCTACATCTGACAGAAGGCTAATATCCACAGTATACAAAGAACTCAAGAAGGTAGACACCAACAACTCAAATAACCCATTTAAAAATGGGGTACAGAACTAAATACAGAATTTTCAATAGAGGAATCTCGAATGGCCAGGGAGCACTTAAAGAAATGTTCAAACTCCTTAATCATCAGACAAATGCAAATGAAAACATCTCTGAGATTCCATCTTACATCCATCAGAATGGCTAAGATAAAAAAAAAAAAACTCAGGAGACAGCATATGTTGTCGAGGACATGTTGCAAGAGGAACACTTCTTCATTGCTCATGGGAGTGCAAACTTTTACAACCACTTTGGAAATTAATTTGTCATTTTGTCAGAAAACTGGGAATAGTTCTACCTCAAGACCCAGCTATACCACTCCTGGGTATATTGGGTATACACCCAAAAGATACTCCAACATTCCACAAAGACACTTGATCAACTCTGTTCATAGAAGCTTTATCCATAATAGCCAGACACTGGAAACAATGTAGATGTCCCTCAACAGAGGAATGGATAAGGAAAATGTATTGCAACTATACAATGGAATACTATTCAGCTATTAAAAATGAAGGCATCATGAATTTTGCAGGAAAATGGGTGGAATTTGAGAATATCATCCTAAGTGAGGTAACTCAATCACAAAATGACAGGCATGGTATGAACTCACTTAAAAGTCAATATTAGCCATAAATTGCACTCTTCAGACCCAAAGAAACTAAGAAAGAAGGAAGGCATAAGCAAGTATTCTTGAATCTCACTTAGAAGGAAAATTTAAATAGTCATGAAAGCTGGATGGTCGGGGCAGAACTGGAAAGGAGGGGTATGTGGAGTTCAATATCAGGTGTGGGGGAAGGACAGAAGAGATGGCTAGATGGCTAAGAAAATGGAAATCTGCAACTGACAGGGGTGAGGAGGGTATGGGCATCTCCAGGATAAGACAGAGACCTGGGATAAGGGATGCCTCCAAGAACCAATGGGGGTGACATTTGCTGTGATTCACTACATTGGGGATATGAAACCTGAAGAGGCTACTTTCTATAGCCACAAAGAAACTCCAGTGGAACAATAGAGACACCAATCCACCCACAAAACTTTCAACCCAAAATTTATCCTGTCTACATGAGGGAGGGGGCAGAAACTGAGAGTATGGCCAACCAATAACGGGCCCAACTTGAGACCCATCCCATGGGCAAGCACCAATGACACTATTAATGATACTCTATTATCCTTGCAGACAGGAAAAAGTTATCCTCTGTGAGGCTCCATCCAGTAGCTGACTCACACAGATGCAGGCACCCACAGCCAAACAGTGGATGGAGCTTGGAGAGTACTATGGAAGAATAGGAGGAAAGATTGCAGGCACCAAAGGGGATAGGAACTCCATAGGAAGACCCCCAGAATCAACTAACTTGGACCCTTGTGGCTCTCAGAGTGTGAATCACCAACCAAAGAACATATATAGGCTGTACTTAGGCCACTGTAATCCTATGTAGCAGATGTGCAGCTTGGTCATCATGTGGGTTCTGAAGAACTAGAGTGGAGACGATCCCAAAAGCTGTTGCCTGTATGTGAGATATGTTCTTGTAGCTGGGCTTCCCTGTCTGGTCTCAGTGGGAGAGGAATCATGTAGCCTTGTAGAGACTTGAAGTACCAGGATAGGGGGATACCCAGAGACTGGGCACTCACAGGAAAAGTGGGTATGGGAGAAGGATTATGGGTGAGAGTGACCAGGAGGAGACAATGAACAGGATGTAAAGTGAATAAGTAAATAATAGCAATAACAACAACAACAACAACAATAATAATAATAATAATAGTCATCTGTTAGACTACAGACAATCTGACCCCTTTTATTCAAGCAAAGGTGGGAAGATCTGAATATGTTTGGTACATTTGAAGGAATACTACTGTTTATAAAATCAAAATCTCAAGTATACATAGGCTCAGATCTCTCTCTCTCTCTCTCTCTCTCTCTCTCTCTCTCTCTCTCTCACACACACACACACACACACACACACACACACACACACACTGTGTACAGGCATGTACACTCTGAATTGGAGATCTTAGTGAACTTAACATTTAATGAGAGATGTAGGGATGCTGGGAGAGAAGGACTCCCAGAACATATGTATATATGTATGTATATGTGTGTGTGTGTGTGTGTGTGTGTGTGTGTGCGTGTGCATGTGCGTGTGAGTGTGTGTGTGTGTGTGTATATAGTATTGTTATCAGCCTGAAGAACATTAACCAGACAACAGAATTCTCAGGTAGTTCAAATAAAGCATGTGTTCTTAAGAAAATCTACTTCATGTAACCATATGCCTAGAATTTTGCTAAACGTACTAGAAAACAACATTCCAGCACTAAAATTAAGAAAAATATGTAAGAGATTTTCATGTGTGTGCTGTGTCCTGTAAACAATTGTAGATTAAACATTATTTGCTCATTATTCACTTAGGTAAATTTGTGGGTTTTACAAACAACTTAGAGAAACCTTAGCTTGGGGAAGATGGAACAATTAAACTGAAGAATACAGTCAGTGCTGATGCTAACCTCAGTATTCAGAAAGCTCACTCTCCTTAAGTCATCATGATTTCTCCTTAAGTCATCATGATTGGTACAGCACTTGAACAATAAACCATGAAACATTCTTTTAAAATGGTCAAATAGAAGGAACAAAAGCAGGTTGGTTGAGAATGTTTTAGTAAGAAGATGAATGTGCTAAGAAAGCTGGAGAAATGGCAGGACAGCATGCTTTAACCATAGAGAGGGAATTGGGGCTCTAGGAAGACCAGCAGCAGGGAGGAGAACACAGATGCTGGTGAAGGAAAGTGGTGTGTGGTTTGCACCTTTAGTTCTCTCTGGATTGTGCTGGCATTCTCTATTCCAAAATAGGCTGTCTGAAATGGAGTGAGGTTCAAGCATTGGGGGTTTGAAGGAGAGAAGATAAAAGGGAATCACTTAGAAGTATGAATAAGCTTAGGATATATGGGACAGCTATCTTGTAGCATTCTGGACCAATGGATTATGATACTTTTGTTAAGTACAGTAGGGAGCAGATTCCTACAAACAATTCCTGTCCCCAAGATGTGTGATAAAGGCTTTCTGTTTTCTTCTTCCTTGTCATGTATCCCAGAGATCTTGGGGAGCTGTGCCTCTGACTAAATGGTCTTTTCTTCAAGTGTCTTTGACCATACACTCTTCTTTTCCCAATCTCCTGCTTCAGTGCTACTCACTAAAATTTCTTCCTGGATTCAGCAGAGGAAGAAGCAAAGAAAGCATGTGATAGCACCTCAAATTGCCAAGAGTGTCAGGCTGGAGTTGGCCACAGCCCTTCAGCCCTCATCTCTTGGACTAGAAATCAGCCCCAGGGCTTCACCCAGATATAGTAGAGCGAATAGAACTATATAGTATGCTGAGAATTGGCAGAGTCTGACAAGCATTATGTGTTTTAAGAATGAGCCCAAAGAAGTAAAGGAGTGGGCAACCAGGGGACACCATAACTGATCTTGAGATTCCATTTGAGAAGAAGGGACGAGGAGGATGTGGCAAAGGTAATAAGGAAAAACATGACAGGACTCATGGGCAACTTTTTAAATGGACAGTTCTTAACTATTGCTGGAAAGGCTTAAAGAGTACCCTTGGATAAAAGTGTCATTTACAGCTGCCACATTTGTTTGGGTAGCCAATTCTTGCCACTCGAACATGACAAGCTAATTCTCCAGTTACTGATTTCTGTCATAGGAAAAAAAATCCAGCAATTTGATGAACAGAGAGAGAACTTTCTATTCTCTTTGATGATAATATATTAAAAATTTGCCCAGGTTTTCTCCTTTCTTTGATTTGCATTCTTTTATTCTACAAAGAATCAATGTACAGGATGTAAGACTATTTTCATTGGTTTTGAGGACATCCAACTTAGCTGAAATTTTTTGATTTTATTGTCAACATTAAAGTACATGGGTTTAAATATATCTATTGCCATGAATAAAAAGCCAATAAATAATCCAGGAAGGAAAAACTATTCCTTTTGATAGAACACTGTAGCCTATAAGGTTCAAAACACTTTCAAACAGCAAATTTGGGGGAGGGGGTATGCAAAAAGATAAGCCCTTGGATTTTCTATGTCTCTTCTTTTTTCTTTGGTAGGCAATATCTAACTGAAGGAAAATTTATACAATTAAACAAAGTAGTGTAGCAGTTTCCTCTGAGATCAAAACATTCCATCCTTAAGTTCCTTAAGACATAAACAAATCAAAAGAGCTTCAGGAAGTTCCTAAAACTGACCAGATTCACTAGGCCCCTCCCTCCCAAACATAAACAATAAAGACTTTTGAGATTCCCCCTCAGACAAGCCTTGGTCTGGAAGTAGCCAGCTCCCTGGAAGGACTTCAGACTATCTGAGTTGTCTGCAAAGGATGCCCTTCAACCAGTTGATTGTTCTGTAGGCTGTGCAGCATGCTCCAGATTTTCACCTTTTGTGAGCTGTCACCCAGGCATGGATAAGCTCTGATGATACAGCTGACTTTGAGTCATTTCTATTCCTGTGACCCCTCACTCATATTCCTGTAACTAACAACATGAAAACTCATTGGCTCACCAAGTTGGACTTTGGCAATAAGGAGCTCTGTTGTTGGCTCCTTTTCTGGTGTGTAGGTGTGTGTGTGTGTGTGTGTGTGTGTGTGTGTGTGTGTGTGCTGTATCTTACTATAAAAAGTTGGTCACACAACAAATACCCACCAAAGGTAAAGTTTTGAAAAAAAAACTGATTTGGTTATAATGTAGTTATTTTCCTGTTAAAGGAATATTCTCAGGCTGGGAGGGTGACATTACTTACTGAGTAAGTGTGGGGTCTTGAGTTTCAGTCTTCAGCACTGATACATAAACCCTGGTCAATAGCACTAGAACTTGGCAAGAGACAGAGACAAGCAGATTTTTAGGAGCTTGCCAGCCAACCATCATGTGTTATCACTGAGCTTTAGGTTCAGTGTGATGTCCTGTCTCAAGGGAGTAAGGGTATAGGCTCACAGTTTATACCTATGCTATATGTTTACTTTACCTATAAGTCTATTTTATAGCTATTGGTATATCTTAGTGTATTTCTTTTCTAAAATAACACTTTGTATGTATGTGTGGGGTGTATGCATTTATGTACATATGCATGTGAGTGTGTGCATCTGTGGAGACCGGAGGATGACATCAGATATTCTGTTCTATCATTCTCTGCCTTAATTTCTTGTATAGAAAAGCTGTTTATAGTTTTAATCATTAGCACCTGAATGGATGGCAATGGTGCATTAAATGGCAGCTTGTTGGGGTTGGGGGCCTGTGGAAATTCAAATAACATCCAATAGAAAAGCAGTAGAAACATATTACCAATAGAGAATGTTACTGTTATTTGCTTTACCTCACTGTTTCCAAAATTATGTGTAATATAAGACATACAATGGTTTTAAATGATACTCTTTCAACAGGATGTAGTGTTCTTGTATCCCTGGGGAGTTACACATCATACTTTCTATGGGTAAAATTCCCAAATGATCTTCTACTTTGGAATTTTTGTTATTGAAAGTAGCTTTCCACTTGAGATCATTGCTACTTCTGTGCTGCTCATAGTACTGGTGATGCTGCATGCTCTATAGTAATGATAACAATATCCCCTCTCTCAGTGAAGTTCTTAAACTTTCTGTGAATTTTGACATCAGTCGTTTCTGTAGTCTACTGTACTAAAGCATCTGACAATGACTCCCTCACTCTCCTCTTCCTGGCATGAATGGGAAGACACTGTAACTTTACCAGACATTTTAATTTTAGAGTTACGTCAGTACAAAACGTAATAATTTAAATGATTTTCAAGAAATATATCATTTTAGCATTTTAATCTATGAAATACAGGGGCAAATGTAATATTTTTAATTGATGTATTTATTGTGTACTTATCATGTGCATGCTCCTGTAATAAATCAAGGCAGATTGATTATAAATCCTGATGTGAGAGTTTTCTTCTTGTGATTGATATCAGGCACCAATCATTTAGTTTTAATACTAGCAGCATACCATTCTGGGGTAGTACAGTGGAGTAGAGCACAGACTTTAGAGCCAGTTTCTTGGGTCTGAAATCTCAATTTTCTATTATTAAAATAGTGACATTAAAGAACTACCTTAGCCTCTGTGTCCTAGTTTCCTCATTTTAAGAGTATCTATTATTAGAAAATTTTTAGGACTAATTGAAATAATCACCCAAAAAATAGTTGGAGCAGTGTCTATACATTGGTGGAATTTGTGTAATAATATCCCTATATTACAACACTGCAAATTATCTATACCTTGGAACTTCACCTAAAGAATTCCTGTAATTCTTCCAGTTTCCCTCTGTACCCAGAGCTGATCCTGTGCCACAATGCTCCATACCCAAACATCCACAGGAGACAGCAGGTCTCCAAAGAGTGCAGATAAGCCTGTGAGCACAGGTAAGACCACCACTTCTGTTCAAATTCCTGGCCCAAGAGGGACCTATCCAGAGCCATCAGGACACAGGAAACAAGGAACAGTGGGAAACAGGATCTTTCTAGTTTCCATCTTCACTCTGGAGCTGACCCTGTGCCTCAGCTCTTCATGCCCAAATTCCTCCCTGAGAGAATTGGTCTCCAAGGAATACTGACACACAGGGTTGCAGGAGGGACAATCCACAGTCAGAGACAGCAAGACCAGCTAACACCAGAGATAACCAGATGTGACAGACAAGGTAAAGAACATAAGCAACTAAAACCAAGGCTACTTGGCATCATCAGAAACCAGTTTTCTAACAACACCAAGCCCTAGATACTACAACACACCAGAAAAGAATAACTCTAATTTAAAATCACATGTCATGATGTTGATAGAAGACTTTTAGAAGGACTTAAATAACCCCCTTAAAGAAATACAGGAGAGCCTGGCAGTGGTGGCACACACCTTTAATCCCAGCACTTGGGAGGCAGAGGCAGGTGGATTTCTGAGTTCGAGAACAGCCTGGTCTACAGAGTGTGTTCCAGGACAGCCAGTGCTATACAGAAAAACCCTGTCTCAAAAACAAAACAAAACAAAACAAATCAGAAATACAGGAGAACACAGGTAAACAGGTGGACACCCTTAAAGAGGAAATACAAAAATCCCTTAAAGAATTACAAGAAAACACAACCAAACAGGTGAAGGACTTGAACAAAACCTTCCAGGATCTAAAACTGGAAATAGAAACAATAAAGAAATCACAAAGGGAGACAACACTGGAAATATAAAACCTAGAAAAGAGATCAGGAGTCATAGATGCAAGTATCACCAACAGAATACAAGAGATAGAAGAGAGAATCTCAGGGGCAGAAGACACCATAGAAAATGTAGACAAAACAGTCAAAGAAAATGCAAAATGCAAAAAGCTTCTGACCCCAAACATCCAGGAAATCCAGGACGCAATGAGAAGACCAAACCTAAGGACAATAGGTATAGAAGAGAGTAAAGATTTCCAACTTAAAGAACCAGTAAATATCTTCAACAAAATAATAGAAGAAAACTTCTTTAACCTAAAGAAAGAGAAGCCCATAAACATATAAGAGGTTGACAGAACTACAAATAGATTGGATTAGAGAAGAAATTCCTTCCATCACATAATAGTCAAAACACCAAATGCACAAAACAAAGAAAGAATATTAAAAGCAGTATGGGAAAAAGGTCAACTAACAATATAAAGGCAGACCTATAAGAATTACACCAGACTTCTCACCAGAGACTATGAAAGCCAAAAGATCCTGGGCAGAAGTCACAGACCCTAAGAGAACACAAATGCCAGTCTAGGCTACTATATCCAGCAAAACTCTCAATTACCATAGGTGGAGAAAACAAGATATTCCATGACAAAAACAAATTTACACAATATATTTCCATAAATCCACTACTACAAAGTATAATGGATAGAAAACTCCAACACAGGGAGGGAAACTACACTCTGGAAAAAGCAAGAAAGTAATCATCTTTCAACAAACCCAAAAGAAGACACACAAACACAAAAATGACATAAAAAATATCAGGAAGCAGCAATCACTTTTCCTTAGTATCTCTTAACATCAATGGACTCGTACCCAAATAAAAAGATATAGACTAACAGACTAGATACATAAACAGGACCTAGCATTTTGCTGCATACAGGAAATGCACCTCAGTGACAAAGATAGACACTACCTCAGAGTAAA